>JAODAL010025209.1:0-59086 GCA_025379985.1 Phyllomedusa bahiana
AATTGACCATTAAACCTGTTGCCCCCAAATTAAAAAGTGGGGAAAAAGCAGTCTTTGAACCACCTTTTTTGTTTTCTGGACATTGACTATACCTGCCCTGGCCCAGATGAATTAAAACCCTGTTGCCCCAAAAAATTAAAAAGTCCCGGGAAAAGCGTCTTTCAACCACCTTTTTTAGTTTCATGGAATTTACTGCCCCTTTCCCTGGGGTCGCTTCCCCCCTCCGATGAGTGGGACAATTGGCTTCATGGAATATGGTGGTTAACGCTCTGTTACCCCCCAGGTCCCCTTTTTTTGGTTTTCTTTTTTTATTTTATCAACGTGCGGAGGAAATTGTCTCTGTCTTTGTTCTCTGTCTGTGCCCATACTCCGTCCTTGAATAACCTACATTGGTAATTTTTCCTGTACCCCCCCTTGACAATTAGAGGAATTTTTTACAGCTTTTTTTGTAATGCATTTTTTAGTAGTTTAGTTCTAGAAAAACATTTTTAAAATAGGATGGAATCCCACCATGTTTTTGTTTTTCTTTTTTAAGTATTTAAAGGGGTTTTTGTCTAATACAGGGATTGATGTTGTTAAAGATCTTGCAAAAAAAAAGCATTTTGCAATTTTTGTCCTTTAAATAGTGTTCTATTTATTCTGTTTCTGACAGCACCATCCCCTTGAAAAAATTTGACAATTGGAAGAACAAATGTCTGTTAGAAAACAAAATTTTTTTTTTAATAGGACCTGTGTATAGCTGCATGTCACGCAAAAGCCCCCAAAAATTAAAAAGAATGCCCTTGACCACTTTGGAAATTGTGAAGAAAAAATGTCTGTTGAAAAAAATTTTTTTTTATAATAGGATCTTGTAAGTGCATTCACAAAAACCCCCCAAAAATTCAAAGCATGACCCTTAAACCACTTTGGAAAATTTGTGAAGAACAAATGTCTGTTAAAACAAAATTTTTTTTAAAAAAAGGGAAACCGTTATAGCTGCATATACAGAATGCCCCCCAAAAATTTAAAGATGACCCTTGAGCCATTTGGGGAAATTGTGAAGAAAAAATGTTGTTAAAAAACAACATTTTTTTTTTTTTTTGGAACTGTAGTATTGCTGCATTTAAAAGAGCATGACCAAAAAAAAATTTTATAAAAAGAAACTTTAGCCCACTGTTAAAAAATTGTAAAAGGGGAAATCCCCACTTAGAAGCCACATTTCTTTCCCAAAAAAGGACCATGATTTTTGCTGTATCTACAGCAACATGCCCCCCAAAAAATTATAATATGACTTTCCCCACTATTAAAAAATTTGTGAGGAGAAATGCCACTTAAAACCCACTTTTGTTCCAAAGGCCCATAATTTACCCTTTTTCCAAAAACATGCCCTAAAAAACCCCATTGACATGCAAACTTCAAAAGAAAAAGTGAGTAAATGGAATACGGGGGTTGTCATGAAACCTTGCGTCTTTTACGTTCCTCCCCGCAAAACAGCAAATAAACTTTTGGGAAAGAGAAAAAAAATTTGCATAAAAAATGATCTTTTAAAAAAAAAAGTTTTCAAGAGGACCTTTTGTTTGAAGAGGAATGTGAGTAGCCGGCAACTAATCGGTGACCTCGGAAATTTTTGGGGCCACAACATCATCAGAGACCCATGCCTGATTATTTGATGAAAGAAAAACAAACCACATTTTTGTGGAAACCCGGATGGTTTGTTGTAATGACCCCCAGCTGTGCTGAAGGTCCCCGTATGAGGGCTGGCTGTGGGGGAAAACCTCTATGGCTTTGCGAGTGAGTGGGCCTTTCGCCCTTTTTGGATACCAAAAAGTCTATTGGGTCCGGAAAATAAAAAAAACACGGGGGTTTGGAGAGATAGTGTGCCCCCATGATCTTTAGCTGGTCCTGTGTGTTGGGTGTGCCCTGCTTTTGCATGCGTTGGTGAGGTGGTAAAAAAAGATTGCCAAGGTCCCCCCATTGGGTTTGCCACTTGCCGCTGCTGCTGCTGCCGTTATGTACTTGGCATTTTATGCGTCACGTCGGGGATGTTGTTCCCCGTGTTTTGGGGAACGTGAAGCAGGAAAACAGATGTCCCCAGTTAAATAATAGCAAGGTCTCCTTTTCCCCTGCTTTTTACTCTCATTTGGGGGGTGGAAGGAAAGTGCTGGTTTTGTTTTATACCGGGGATCCAGGAGGGTGGCCCCCCAAAATTTGTTGTTCATTTTGATGGCCTTAATGCGGGTTTCATGTTGGAGGAAATTTTGGAGTTTCCAACACTCATGTGGGAGGGGCCCCTTGATTTCCCAACCCTCGGGTGAGGGGCATAGAAAAAACTGATTTCCATTTCCCTCCCCCGCCTCAATTGGGCCCCCCAAACTCTTTCCAAGACAGGGACGTCGTAAGTGGGTTTGTCTAGGAATCCCCCCTCTCCTCCTCCTCGCTTCCCGGAAGCTTCAACACAGCCTGACTTGCCTGAGATGATGCACCTGAGAGCTGATGCGCCACCTTGCACTAACCGGGGCCCTGAACCCTGCCTAAAAAGCCCGATGAAATTTGTGAAACTGTCGGGTTGTGGATTTGATGGAGAGAAAGGCTCGTGTCGATCTGTGTCCGTCTCCTCCTCGTCGTGGCGGGCCTGTTGTTTCAGAGTGTAAAAGATTTTTCCCAGAACTAAGATCCCCACAATGCTCTGTGACAAGGGCATTGAACGCACGGGACCTTTTTGGTGGCTTCTTAAAAAATGGCAAGGATGGTGCAGAGCTCTTTTACTGTTTCCCACCTGGTGGCCAACCCCCCGAGGTCCGACCGCTGCTTGTCAGGCCATGTGTCACTTTGTACTGGTAATGGCATTGCGCTGCTCCAAAATCGCTGGGCTTGGGAGGGGGAAATTTAAGGTTTGCCATGTTAACAATGGCGGTTGATGGGGGGGCCGAGTGACCGAAAACCAGCCAGGCGGGCAAAGCAGGGTGCGAACGGCGGAATGCGAATTTAGATTCGACCTTTCCCTTGAGGCAGTCCAGACCCGGGTAGCTCTTTAAAAATTTTCTGGACGAAAAGGTTCTGACATTGCCAGGCAAGGGATGGCTCCGCCTACGATCTTAAGGGCGGCAGAGATTTCGCCGTTATCGACCCCTTTTCCTGGCACAAGGCTTTGTCACCCAGCCGCGTGGTTCGTTGCGGACCCAAACCACGCTCCTGCCTGTTGTGGCGGTCCCAAGACAGTTTTAAATTTCAAAAGGCCCCTGGTTTTCTGGGCAGTGATACCACCACGGGGCCTTGGGGGAAAAGAACCCTGCACCACCCCTGGGGTTTTTAAAAGAGCGTGGCGAGCTGGAGCCCCTCCCCCCCGGGAGACATCCCCCTGCTCCCCCAGGAGCTGTCACAGAATTAGTGGCCTTGGCCGTGTTTTATAGTCCATGTGCAGTGGTAGATGGACTTTTTCCCGGCCACAGTGCGGGACAGCGCTTGAAATTTTTTGATGCGTGGGGGGGGGAGGGAGGTTTTTGGCAAAAAAAATGCCTGCTCGGCATCTGGTTTGGGGGGGGCAGGAAAGGGCCATTAGTGGGGGAAAAACCATCTGTGCCACCAGAGGAAAGGCAAAATTTCCCAAGGCCAAAAGCTGGGGAAAAGCCCACATTTAGGCTTTTGGCTTTGGGAGGTTTGGGTTTTAAAAATGTTTTTTACTCCCAAAAATGGAAGACAGAAGGCTGGCTGCCCAGGGGGGCGCTTTTCGGCGTGAGGTATCAAATGGGAGAGGGAAGGGGTAGGATGGATTCTGGTGGTGTGGTGGTATGGGGGAGGTGGAGGCTGAAGCGGAGGCTGATCCCTGATCATGACCTTGAGAGACATGGGCACTAGGAAGCTTGGTGTGGGGAGGGGGAGGAGGCGGAGACAGAGGGTGTAAGTGGTTTGGGGGCCGGGGTCGGTTTGGCCTTTTTTTGGCCAAGTGTTCCCCCCTTTTAATCATGCATTGCTGCTGTGACTAGACATGTTGGTGGTGGTTAACAAAATAAGGTTTTTTTGCCTTCTTTTTGGTTTTGGGGAAAGGCGGCATTGACATCGTGGGTAAAACAGAGGCTTGCTCAAAGAAGGCCCCGGTTGAAAAGGTCCCGGATTTTTTCGGGATAAGCGGGAGCGGGTTTGCGCTGACCCCTGGTGCGGAATCATTCAGCGGATTCTGCGACCCCCTCCCTTTTTGGGCGGGAAAACCCTTTTGACATACCCCCCTGTTTCCTCCCGTCCAGTGAGAAGCGCTCGCAAACAAAATTTTGCTGAAAAGCCCTTGGTCCCCAAAGTCGTATCATCTCATCAACACAGGTGATTTGTCTCCCGACATTCTGCATAGGAGCGGGGCTACAACGAGGGGACTGAAGGCGTTGCCGACCGCCCGGGGGGTTTTTGCCGATTGACCGGCTTCCTTCTCCCCTCTTGGCTCGAATGGGGGTCAGACAAGAAAAAAATCCTCTTTGGCCTCTTGATCTTTTAACTCTTCTGACCCCAACCGCATTTTGATAAAGGGTCTTCAGAAAAAGGATTATCCCCCAGTGGTGGGTACACGAGTTGACTTTGGGTGCTTCTGTTGGCGGATGTGGTGATGCTGATGACGAATTTGTGGCGTGCTGGGGGGGCGAGGAGGTAAGAAGCTGGATGCAGGTTTCATTAAACCATGAGGGCAGATTTGGGGCCTGTTCGTTACTGAGTTCACAGGGCCCCGCCAGCGATGACAGGGGCCCGGGGGTCTGAATGATGACCGTGGCAGCGTGTTTTCCGATGGAAGGGGCACCCCTTTTCTCGACCTCTACTCCATGTCTACCCCCTCTTTGCTCGCTTACCACCCGAATTTGTCCCTGTTCGAAATATAAAAAATTTGAGAAGGTATGGGAAGAGTTTTGGAAAGTCTCTTATTAAAAGCGGCAAATCACAGCTATCTCAAAAACCCCCAAATCAAAAAAAAATTGCTGGATTCAAAATTTAAATGCAAAGTACATTTCACAAAGCTGGCCGCGCCAAAGTGAAAAAAAAAAACGTATCTGAAATGTATTCGGATAATAAAAAGGGTTTTTTTTTCACCTTTTATTTCACCTGTGGTGCTACAAAATTGCTGTATTTACATTTTAAGGGTTTTCAAAAGGTTGGGGCCAATGAAAAAAAAGCTTTTTTTTAAAAATTTTTTGGGCCCCAAAAGTGAAAAAAAACTTTTTCTGGTTTAAATTTTTTCCCGGGTAATAAAAAAGGAATTTTTTAGACAACTATCAATTCACCTGTGGTAAATACACAAATTTCTGGAAAAAAACCAAATTTAAAAACTGGGGCCCCCAAAAAGGTTTTTGGGGGCTTTTCCCTTTAAAACAAAACAAATTCTGGAAATTTCTGGGGGCCAAAAAATCGGCAAAAAAAAACACGATCTGTAAGTATTCGGGTATAAAAGGTATTTTTTTTTGGCTCCCATTCAAAAAATTTTTTAACCTGGTAAAAAGGAAAAAATAAAAATTGGTTTTTTTGGAAATTTTTTTTTCAAAAAATTTTAAAAACCCCCGCAAAAGGGGTGGACTTTTTTTTTATTTTTTAACAAAACTCTTTTTTTTTGGAAGGAAAAAAAGGTTGGGGAAAAAAAAAAAACCAAAATCCCTTGGGAAGGGTTTAAATTAGGGGGTAAAAAAAAATTAAAAGGCAATTTCCTTTTGGGGGCACCTTTTTTTCAAAAAATTTTTCCACCCCTGTGGAAAAATACACAATTGCTGGATTCAAAATTTTCGCAAGGGGGCTTTCAACAATTCTGGCTGGGCAAAAAGGGAAAAAAAACGTTTGTAATTATTTGGATAAAAAAAGGTATTTTTTGGCCCATAATTCACCTGTGGTGTACAAAAAAAATGTATTTTAATTTAGTGAAAAGGTGCCCCCAAGTCCCCGAGTGTAGTGCGCAAAAAATGAAAAAAAAAAGTATCGTAATGTTTCGGATAATAAAAGGTATTTTTTGGGACCCCATAACCCGTGCTGACACAAAAATTTCTGGATTCTAATTTTAAATGCAAGGTGGCTATATCAACAAAGTGGGAAAGGGCAAAATTTAAAAAATCACCTATCTGAAAAAGTATATGATTTTAAAAAGTGGAGTTTTTTCACCTAACAAAGAGACCTGCAGTCTCTGAAAAAATGTGTATCCTAAAATAATTCAATAGGAAAATGTTAATAATAAAGTATTTCAGTGCAATGTCTACCTAAATCTTGGTATACTTTATCCCGTATTCTTTATGAGCTTGTCTGTGTTCGCCCCCCCCCCCCCCCCCCCCACGTCCCCTCCGTGCTTTACAGCGGGAGTGTCCCCTTTTAAAATTCCTATACTACATAAAAAAACTTCCAATCTCTGATCTAATAAGTTGTAAAGGGCACAGCTAACATTAGAGCTTTCTCTGTGAAGAAATAGAATAAATTTGCTGAGCGGGGTTTGGGCACAGGAGAGCGCACTCTCTATGCTATGAGAGTGAGAGACCGATCATGAACAGGAAGGTGTTCTATGTAAAACGACGTATGGATTTTTTTTGCAATCCAACCATATATCCAGTCATGAGTGCACACACATCTTACCCCGTTATTCTGTAAGATGATTTTCTGGTCGCCAAAAAAGACAGGGAGCGCCGAAAATGGCGCGATCTTAAAAGATGTGCACGATTTTAACCTTAAAATTTTCGCAGATCTAAAATTTCATCAAAATAAAAACTGTGCCCATTTCAACTTTGTCGATAATAATCGCTCCACTAGTCTTTTTCACCGCAAAAAAAACATTTTTCCTGTAGATAATTTTTACAAGCGAAGGTTAATTACAATTTTTTTTTCTTGTTGTTTTAGCGTAAATAACGTTGTAACCGTACAAAGCTGGTAGTTTTGGGGGTGCCAATTCTTTTGCGCAATTTAATCCCGGGGTTAATAAGTGTTTTTCTCGTTTATCAGTAAAAGAAACTTTGTTTTTCACCACAAGAAGAAATTCTGTAGATTTCATATCCAAAGGTTTTTTAAGCGTTTGTGCTTTTTATTCGTAAAAAAACACAGAGTTTTTAAACGGAATCAAGTAAAATTTTTGCCCCTTTTTTGGAGGCAATTATATCCAAGGGTTACCCAAGTTCTTAGTGGGTTTATTTGGAGTCAAATAAGGGGTGTATTTTATATTTAAGATATCTTTATAAACATGTCTTTACTTTTTTGAAAAAACTATGTCAGACAGAGAGGTGGCCCGGGCTCCCTTTACCTGCGAGTGGCAGAGGCCCCAAACATTTTCCCGGGGCCCGGTCGCAGCCAGCGGGTTAAAGGGGCCAGCAGGGGTTTCCCCGGGGAGGCCACAACTCCCCCCCTGGGCATCTACGGCCCCGTGTTGTTCAGAACTCAATGGGTTTTCCTTTTATTTGGGTTTACCAGTCATCCACTTTTCCCCCCGAAGAACATCTAACCCAACCCCCAGCCAAGAGTCCCGGGGGGAAAAGTCAGACCCGAAACCCCTTTGTTTTTCAAGGCCCCGGGGGCGGGTGAGCACCCCCTTTCCCATTCCCTCTTTTTTCCCAGCCCCTTTTTCCCCTCCGGTTCCCCCCCAGTTTTAAAATCTACTTTTGGTCCCCGGGCTTTAGCGCCACAATACGTGGGGGAAAAAAAATTTTTAGGGGGGGCAGTCACAGCTAAATTTGGGGACGAAGAAAAGGGGGCCCAAAAATCCCCGCCTTCCCTTTCAGTAATTTATTTTTGGAGGGGTGGCATGGGGTTTTTTTTGGGGAACGGGAACCTCTGCAAAACCAAGGGCCCCTTTTTAGGAGGACAAAACAATTTACAAACAAATACTCCTGAAGTATAAACATTTTGGGGGTTTTAATCCATTTTTCCGCCCCCCCTTAAACCCCGTTTTTTCAAATGCAGCGTATTTAACTTGAAAATATTTGGGAAACCATAGCTACAGGAAAAAGTTTTAGGGGCTTTAAAATTTTTCAATTTTGTGGGCCTTTGTTTTCTGGTTTCCCAAAAAAAACTGGGAATTTAAAAGAAAAAAAAAAAAAAAAGACACTGCAAAACTGGGAAAATTGTTAAGAAAAAGGGACCCTCCCCGTTTAATTTGGGGGAAAAAGGGGGGGGTCCCCCCCCTGTTAAAAAGGGGGAAAAAAAAGGGGAGGTCCTCCCCTGTTTTTTAAAGGGGGGCAAAAGGGGAGGCCTCCCCTGTTAAAAGGGGGGGAAAAGGGAAGGACCTCCCCTTTTTTTTAAATTGGGGAAAAAGGGGGGGTCCTGGCCCCGGGTTTAAAAAGGGGAAAAAGGGGAAAGGGTCCCCCCCGTTTGGTGGAAAAAGGGGGGGCCCCCCCCCTGTTAAAAGGAAACCCCCCCCGGGAGGGAAACCCTGTTTAAACGGTTTAAAACCCCGGGGGGCCCCCCCCTGTTTTCCCCTTTTTCCCCAATTTCCCCCAAAAATTTAAAAAATTCCCCCCTGTTAAATTTAAATTTCCTTTTCATCCAAAATTTCCCCCCCGGTTTAATAATTTTCCCCCTGTTAAAAAATTTAATTTCCCTTTTTTAATTAATTTTCCCCCGTTCAATAATTTTCCCCCCTTTAAAATATTTATTTTCCCGTTTCCCAAACCCAAAATTTTCCCCTTCATAAACCCCCCTTTTCCCCCGTTTTTAAAATAATTTTTTTCCGTTCATTTAATTTCCCCCGTTCAAACAATTCCTGTCCGCCGTGTAACCCCCACCTTTCTGCTACATTTTCCTACCTCGGAAAACTCTGCCCCCCCCCCCCCCTGCCCGGGGCCTAACCTTTTGAAAAAACAGCCTTTCCGACAAAAGTAAACCCTGCAATTAAAAAACCCTTTTCAGCCCCCCGCAACCAATTCCCCGTCCGGGGGGGAAACACCCGGGAAAACCCCCCCTGCCCCCCAGCCCGGCCAACCCCGCTTCGGGCGGGCTCTGGGGAAACCGGGACCAAATTAAAATCCCGCTCACCCGGGGGTTGGGAATTGTCATTTTCCCCCTTTCGGTGGTCCAAGGTTTTCCCCCTACCGCTGTCCCCGGAAAAAACAGAAGCCCTTGGGAAAGGGAAAGTTTAAAAACAACCCGAAAATCCTGGGACTTCCAAATAAAAAGCCAGCCGGGGGAAAAAACCTGATTTAAAAAGCAGGTTTTCACGCATGATCTGCCATGAACTTTACATTAAAATTTAAAAACGGGGTTTTTATTCCTGGGCCACTTGGGTCATCCCAAAAAACCATTATTATCCTTTCCCTGTTTTATAGAGTCCCTTCCAAATATGGGGGGGCGGAATTTTAAAAAACCGGTTTTTTAAAAGTCACCCTAAACAGCCTAAGTTTTGGGGGGGGCCTGTGTGCCGCCTTTCCGCTTTAAAGGGGGGTTTTATTGGGGGTGAAAAAAACCCGGCTGAAGGCATGCAAAGTTTTCCCCGGCCCTTTTTAGAATGTCCCTTTCAGGATTGGGGGAAAAAATTTAACAACCCAAATTTAGCATTTCCCCCAGTTTGACTTTGTTTTTGCCCCGGGGTAAACATCCCCGTCCACTTGGGGTCAACAAAAACCCTTAAAAAGGCCTTCCTGTTCAATAAAATTTCCCCCCTTAAAAAAAATCAATTCCCCTTTTTCTCAATTTCCCCCCCCGTTTTAAAATAAAATTTTTTTTCCCGTTTTTAACAATTTCCCCCCCTTTCATATCTTTTCCCGTTCCGCCCGTTAAAACCGACCTTTTTTGCAAAGTTTTCCTCTTACCCCGAAATTTTTTACCCCCTTTCCCTGCCCTGACCGTTTTACCAAACCTTTTTACTACCCAGTTTCCTTTTACAATTGGGGGCCTTGCTGCAAACCCCCCGGGTGCCCCCAAAACTAGTCGCCCAGGGGTGTGACCCCTTGGGGGACTCCCCCCCGCAGAAAGTCCATACTGGGCCTTGGGCAGGGTGGGTGAAAAAACCCGGGGCCCTACTTAGACCCCCGCTTTCCCCGGCATGGCCGCTACCACCCCTTTGGGGGTGGTCCAGACAGGCCCCCCTTTCCCATGTCGTTACAATGGCCCGAAATTTAAAAGCCAAATTTTTTCCCGCCATTTATTGAATGGGGCAGGGGTTTCCCCCCACTTGAAAAAAAAGGGGGGACTGCAGGAAACCCCCAAATTGGCAGGAGCCAAAAAGGCAGCTTCTTGCACTTAAAAAATGCTTTAAAAAATAAAATTCTGGCCTTTGGCCAAAGTCCTTTGGTGAATGACCCGCTGGGACCAAGATGCCCCAGGGCAGGATACCCGGACCGGTTAAGTGGGCCTAAGCAGGGATTTTCTTTTTTGGGAGAGGGGGGGCCCAAAGACCGCCTGAAAAAGGAAAGGGGTGCCAAAGGGGGATACAAACTTTTTTGGGACAAATGGGCTTTCCACATTGAAAAAACATTTATGGTGACAAATTTCATGAATTTATGCAGGGGGCCCTGGAAATAAATTTGGGTTCCCCCGGTCCCCCGCCCTTTGTTTTTTTTAACCAATTCTTGGCCTCAATTCGACATTAAACCATTTTTGCCCCCCCGGTGTCTTAAGCAAAAACATGGCAAAAAAAACAAAAAAAACCGCCCCCCCAGTAGGTTATTTTTAAAACCCCCAAAAACCCACTCGACCCGTTTTTAACCCCCCCCGACCCCGGTGAGGGGCCCTGTTCCGCTACGTCTGGGACCTTCAAAGTGGGTTGGTTTTTTTTCCAAATCGTTGGTTTTTCCCAACCCTTTGCACTGCTGCCCACCATGCGACTTCCCCCCGGGCCCACACTAAAAAACCCGACTTACGGGCTGCGCCCCTGCCTAAAACGCAAAAATGCTGCCCCCTTTTTCCTTTTCCCCAAAAGATAATGATGAACCCTTGTTAAAAAAAACTGTTGGGCTGGGTCAGTCATAGCCCCACATGGCTTTCAAAAACCCCCAGTATGCTGATGGAAAAAACCCAACTTTACATTCTCCGCCCAGACAAATTAAAATCCAACAAACCAAAATCCCCCAAATTTTTTGTCATCCAAAACCCCCTCCTTCTTCTCCCCTCCTTTTCCTAAAACTTAATGTGAGAAAAAAATCTTCCAGGGCCCCTTTAAAAGGGGATCGAAGAAAAGGGGAAAACCCCCCGAGGGCCCACTTCATCCCAGGGAGAAAAAGGGGGGACCCCAAAGGGGGGCAATTGGGGTGGGGCAGAAAATTTTTAGGTTTTGGGGGGGAAATTTAAAGCCTTGTTTAAAATAGGGGAAAAACCCGAAAAACCGGGGCCCCACCCTCGCCCTGCTTCTCCCCCCCTTTTTCCCCTGTGCGATCGGGTACATTGATTAGTGTTTTCCCCGTCCCCCCACCCCCCCCCTCCTCCCCTATGGTGTCCGCCCGTAAAAGCCTGGGCCGCCGCCCAAAATAACCCCCCCCAAAGGGAAAATCTCCCCCCCATCACTTTTTTGACCGCTTTCCGAAAAGTACGGGAAATCTTCCCCCCCTCTTTCTGCCCACTTTTCCTCAAAAATTGGGCCCACGTATAGTGGTTGGGAGAGGCCACAGCACATAAGTAGTTCTCTGGCTGTGGGAAGCGAACGGGACAGAGGGGGGTTTAGGGACGGGTGAGAACCCATCACCTGCTCCTGGGCCATAACAACAAGGGGTTGTGTGTGACAAACCCCCCGACTCTTGGCTGGGGTTGTCAGATGTCATCTGGGAAAAAGTGTATTAACTAGTGTGTGGTCAGCAGATGGCCGGTAGATGACACCGGATGTTGTGGCCTCGCAGGGTGACTCCTGCTGTGATGCCCCCTTATTGTGCTGCGATCTGTGGTGGCTCCGGTAACCTACTACTGTGTTCTTTGACGCTATGGTAGGATCGTAGCCCTCAGCTTGTTTTTTTTTTCCAGATGTCCCCTCCCCAGACTTTATCAGGCTACATTCCCGCTTCAGTTTTTTGGTCAGTTTTGCCCTCTTAAGTGCCCAGGGAATTTTATAGTGAAGCGTTTCTAAGGTGACGGCAGTCATTGCGTGTCATACTAAAACACAACATTGTATGAAGACCAAACCAAGCTCCTCTGCATATTTAAGCATGGCCAAACTTCTACAGCACCCTGCAGACTCTGTGTAGCCTGAAAAAGCTGTTTTTTAATGCGATATTCGTGCCGAAGTAATTGGGGACCGAAACTAATTTTGTCGGAAAATTCGGCGAAGTGACCGAACCGAATTTTTTAGATATTCGCCCATCTCTAGATATAACTATGAAATGGAATTAAAGTGCCAATTACAGTTCTGTATTAATTAGGGGCAAGATATTCACCTGAACAAATAAACGTAGCAGAGGCTTCATGTTAATAACGGTTCTTCTGTGTACTGTATATTTACAGATCCAGAGCCCTGAACACACCCATCAGGTTAAAGCTATTAGGTTACTTATAGAAATGGTGGTGATCAGCTAATAGTTTTTTACATTGCTGAGCTGCAAGTTGTTACTGGTGAACCATACATCATTCCCTGCTAAGGTGGCAGTCTCCTTCACAGGACACAATACTGAGAAATCAATATTTCTATGCATACAGAACATAGTAATGATAACTGGATCTACCTATTTCCATGCATCTGGTCTTGCAGTCAGTACATAATTACATTATGTCTCTTCAACTTCCTTCAAGTGTCTCATCTTTGATTGACCCACTTCATTTACACAGACTTTCCCAGGCGAAAAATGATAGCAGGTAAATGTCAGAGAACTTTTTCAGAATACCGAATTAGCTACATGATATTGTATATATATATATATATATATATAATATATATAATATATAATATATTTATATATATATAATATATATATTATTTATATATTAATATATTATATTATATTTATATATATATTATAGTATATTTATTATGTATGAGATACACACACACAAATATCAGGTCTATAGTGCGTTTTATGAGTATTAGTTAGAGCAAACAGGCAAGCTATATAGAAAGGTCGACAACAGGAACAGAGATTGATTGAGATTCTGATAAAAACTCCCAAAACACTTTTTTTTATATAAACCAAAATGTAGAAGGGTAAGAACGTATCTTTCATCTCCCAGTGATATTTCAACTAAATTTAATTCTCTGTATTTGCTCTTTCCCATGAAGGTTATTATATCAGGAAATTCTCAAAGCTCATGATAAGGGGTGTTTGCATCCCGTTTGTCTCCTTTCTTTAACGTGCATATCAGGAGAGCTTCCCATGTGCATATTAAACATCTTTTTAGGGGTCCGATGTCAAAAAGAAGCCAAAATATTGTCCCTTGAGCATCTGTCTGCATGGTATGCTTCAGTATATTGCAAAAAAAGAATTATGATAAAGCATAGTGGAGACACTGTCCCATCCAACAGGATTCTTAAGAAAACATATCCATTAAATAGACAGTTATGTGTGTGCAGCATGTCCCTGTGTAAGATGGGTTGTGATGCCTGTGAGAGCTGTGTGTGTGTTTCCTCTATGTGAGCTATGCTGTGATGCAGCTGTAGGCTCATGAGCCCTGGGGCAAAACCTTCAGCTTGGGCAGCTGCTCTTAACAGCAACAGCAGTAGTTAGTGAGTGGGTATTAGTGGTGGGTACTGAGTGGGCATCAGTTGTGTGATACCTGCGATATATTGTGCCACAGAAAATAATTATTTATTACTTATAAAATATAAAAAAGTTAAGTTAACACATTCTATATACATTTTGTACTATATAAACCATAGCTCCCAGAATAGCCTAACATTTAAAGGTATGATGGGAATTATTGTTTTAATCACAGAGTATATGTAACTTCCCTTTGGAATTTAGAAATAAAATATAACGGAATGTTATAAATGGAATAAAGGACTCACCCTACACAAACCCTAACCTTAACCAAATTGTCCCTACCTAAACCAGGCAATTGCCCTCAGAAGAGCTGTCTTGTCCTCCAACCTTTCCCTAGAAATACACATGTCCCTAATTGACCCTCACAAGAAAGTATAAGGAAAAAGAAGGGAAAGAATGACTGATAATAATCCACAACATAAAGTTAACAGCAATATAATACTAATGGCAAATACTATTCAAAACCAAAATATCATTACATGTGACTGTCTGATGGTCAGTCCTAGATCACAAATCTGCTAGTCATGAATAAGTATTATACTGCTGTTAATATTATGCTGTGAACTATTGCTGTTAGTCATCCTTTTCCTTCTGTTTCCTTTTCCTTGCTTGTGAGGGTCAATAAGGGACAGGTGGATGACTAGGGGAACGTTGGAGAATGGGGCTGCTCTTCTCAGGGCATTTACCAGCTTTAGGTAGGGACAATTTGTTAAGCGTTAGGGTTTTTGAAGGGCGAATCTTTTATTTCATTTAAATAAAAGTTATATTTTATTTCTAATTTTTATGGGGGGAGGTCACATTTACTCTGTGAATAATTTTTTTGTGTTTGTGTAGACACTTTCTTGGTCCATATATATGATTTTTTTCAAGTCCATACTAACCTTGAAATACTGGAACTTGTAACGATCCGGCGGCAACAACATACACTGAGGTGCCGATCGCTGGTATCCGGGTGTGGATTCACTGTGATCACCGCAGGCAAGATGGTACCTGGAGATCCAAAAAAGGGAGCGGTCTAAGAGGCCCCCGGTCCTCACCGGAGCCCGCCGCAAAGCAGTATAGACTTTGCTGCGGGGAAACCACAGGTTGCTATTCCTGACGTGGTTACATGCGGCGACAGCCGAGGTGCAGGTCAGGAACACCAGGCACAGAACAGTGGTAGACAATTAGATCAGGAAAACGTGTGCAGAAGGATACAGCAGGAATAAACGCATGCCACAGGTGCAACAACAGGATACACAGCAGGTAGTGGACCGATGCAACGGCAGGATACACAGCAGGTATTGGACAGATGCAACGGCAGGATACACAGCAGGTACAGGACAGGTGCAATGGTAGGATACACAGCAGGTACTGGACAGGTGCAATGACAGTAGAAAACAACAGACAGGTGGTCGGCAGCTCTGATGATTGCAGGACTGAACCAGGCAACTCAGGGGTTAAGTCCAGAGAAGCTGGCAGGAGCTCAAATGGACACAGCACTCAAAATGAGGCTCAGCACAACAATGGACTGACCAAGAGCAAAGACAGGAACTTCCTCTTATAGCCAGGAGTCACAGGTCAAGAGGAAGACAGAGACACAGACCCAATAAAGGGCAGGAAGCTGCCGCACGTGCGTCCTTGGAGGTGCAGTGCACATACAGGGCCCCAGGATGCAGGAGCAACAGGACAGGCAAGTACACAGCAAAGAACACAGGCCGCCGGGACCCCAACATGGAGCCCCCAGCGGGGACATGGCAGACATGGAGACGGTCCCAGGCAGGGGACCACGGCGTGAACCGTGACAGAACTGTAATTTAGTTGCTGTTTTATGAGCTATTATGCTGCAAACATTTTAAATGAATACAGATCAGTCTAGAAATAAATTATAATATACATTTTGTACCTGTAAGGAATGATCTTAGATAATAGGATAATAAGGAGTTTAATGTAAGGATCCCTGATGGTCTTAGTCTGTGCAGGGATAAATTAATAGATTCCTGAGCGAGGGCAGTAAAAGGACTAATGCTGCATATCTGGTGGTCTAGGGCAGTGAAGGGATTAGTGAAAGGATACCTGATAATCTAGGACAGTGAAGGGGTAAATGCAAGTATCCCTAGTGGACTAGAGAAGTGAGAGGGTCAATGTAAGGATCTCTTTTGGTGGGCAATATGAAGGTTAGTGCTACATATCTGGTGTCCAATGGTTCCTCACATTTTTCGGCTCATGGTTTATCTTGGCCTTTATTTCCTTTTTTTCCCAGCACTGATATAGATACATAAAGATGAGCGCTGGGAGGTAGAAAGAGAACTGTGCAGCTGTAACTTTATGGTTGGGTTGTACAGAAACTTTGTGACTGACCATTACAGGGACAGTTGGCTTGGGGTGATATTTTTTTCTTTAAACAAATGGTAAAAAAGCATTGTGGGGTCCTCCCTCCTTTTTCATAACCAGCCAAGGTAAAACCAATAGTTGCAGTCTGATACTATCAGAAAGGGAAGGATTGTAGATATTGGGTCCTTACTTTAAGACAGTAATCAGCCCATAGTTGCCCCAGAAATGGATCATAACATTAGGTTGTCCCGGTGCATTGGGTACGAGGATAATATGATAGTAAGCAAGTGTCAGTCTTAGGGTGTCAAAAAAAACCACTGGCTGACCCCAAACCCAGTGATATTAATGGTGGTGTTTGACAGACCCTCTCCCCTAATACTTGAAAAAAATGGTTAAAAAAAATCCAGACATAACACAAAAGAACTTTTTTTAAAACCTTTACCGACATTCCATGTACCCATATCTCATGGTTGGGAAGGGATTCCCGTAAATTGACGAATGGGTATGTCATGAGGATTTTGCAAGCCCCATGCTGCATCGCTCATGACTGGAGTTCATTCCGGTCACGGGTGATTAACCCCTTAGCTGCCACAATCGATTGCGATTGTGGCAGCTAAGGGAAAGACAGAGGGAGGGGGCTCAATCTGTCCCCATCGGCACTGCCAAAGACTTCAGGGGCTGCATGTGACATCACTATACCCTGCCGTGCCCTGTGAGCATGGCCGGGCATAGTGATTGACAGTTGCCATGGAGAGCAGTACACAGCATTGTAACAGGGATATGAAGATCACTTACAAGTCTCTTATGGGGAAAGGTAAAAAAAAGTGCAAAAACAATTAAAAAAAGTAAAACAAAATTACAAAAAATAATGAACTCCATAATGTAAAATACATGCCGTTTTAACACGCTACAAAGCTGGTAATTGTTGGCAGCACATTTCTTTTGCGCAATTTACATCCAAGGGTTAACTAAGTATTTTTCTGCAGTTGTACTTAGTAAAAGAAACGTTTTTCACCACCAAAGAAGAAATTCTGTAGCATAATTCATATCCGAAGGTTAATTAAGCCTGTTTGTACTTTCATATTCAGTAAAATACACAGTGTTTTTAAACGGCACATACAAGTTAATTTTTCCTGCCCATTTGTGGAGCGCAATTTATATCCAAGGGTTACCCAAGCTTGTTAGTGGGTTTATTTGGAGTCAAATACAGGGTGTGTATTTATCATATACAGATATCTTCATCAAACAGAGTTTGAACAAACACTATGTCAGACAAAGAGGTGGCAGGCTCTTCACCTGCGAGTGGCAGTGGCACAAACATTCCTGGAGCAGGCCCAAGTCACAGCACAGCAAGGGGACGTCGCAGCAGGGGCCACTCGGTGAGGCCAGAATTGCCGGTGTCATCTAGCGGCCGTGTGTTCAGCAACCCAATGGTTCTTCATTGGTTGACTAGGTCATCCACTTCCTCCCAGATGACATCTGACAACCCCAGCCAAGAGTCGGTGGGAACGTCAGACACAACCCTTAGTTGCCATTGCCCAGGAGCGGGTCAGCGGCCCTCATCTGTCCTCAACCCGCCTCTGTCCCATCCGGTTCCCTCAGCCAGAGATCTACTATGTGGTCTGGGCTCAGCGCCACTATATAACGAGGATGAACAATTTGAGGAGGGCAGTCAGCAGCTACTTGGCAGCGAATAAATGGGGCCAATATCCCCTGTTTCTTGCAGGAGGCGGCAAAGTATAGATGTGGAGAGTGGCATGGGAGGTCATGTTGTGAGGGGTCAGCCTCTGCATACCAAGACCGGTGATGAGGAGAAGAGGGCGTCAGCTTGTGCGTCAGGCAGCGGCGCAGCCAGCAAGTGGGTTGTGTGGCCGTGAGTCAGCAGGGTAGCAGCAGTGTGAGGTCAGTAGCCAAGCGGCCATGGGGTAGAAAACCCGCTTCGCAGGTCCAAGTAAGTAGCGGCACAGGGGCTCAGCGAGGCAGCGGCGGTAGTAGTCACTCAGTGCGGAGCGTTGGCGGTAAAATCAGCTACTCGGCGGTGTGGCAGTTCTTTGCTAAGACACCGGAGGAGCTGAATATGGGTATATGTAGAATCTGTGGGCAGGAAAGTGAAGGTGGCCAGGGAGCTAACGTTGGCACCACGGCCCTGCGTCAACACATGCAGCGTCACCATTCAGTGGCTTGGGAGAAACGTGGCTCAGATGTGGAGGTCCATCCTGCCGCCGCAGCAACAGCAGCAGCAGCGCCCAGTGGCACGCATGGCATTCCAGCCAGTCAAGGCTCCACCACCTCTGCAGAAGGGAGCTGTTTCTCTTTGCCATCATCTCCTGGTCCAGATGCTCTTGGTCCTCGCCACTCATGGTGCCAGCAGTCGTTCAACGAGGCGATTGCTAAGAGACAACAGTATGCATCCAACCATCCTAAGGTGCAGAAGCTGACCATGCTCCTGTCCAAGTTGTTGGTACTGCAGTCCCTCCCTTTCCAATTGGTGGACTCTGCACCATTCAGAGAACCAATGGCTTTTGCCGAGCCGAGATGGAGAGTTCCAAACCGTAATTTCTTTTCCAAAAAGGCAGTACCAGCACTTCATAAATATGTAGAACAGAAAGTTTGCCAGGCCTTGAGCTTATCGGTTTGTTCCAAGGTGCACGGCAGCGCGGATGTCTGGAGCTGTAACTACTGTCAGGGCCAGTACATGTCCTTTACGGCCCACTGGGTGAATGTGCTTCCTGCCCAGGCACACCAACAACTTGGACAGGAGACGCCGTTTTCTCCTCCACGTTGTCAAACTGCGGCTCCTGCGCCAATGTACGCCTCCTCCTCCACCACACCACCATCTCAGCCTCCACAAGTACTGCTCCATCATACCACATGTGTAGGGCACAGCGGTGTCACGCAGTCCAACACCTGGCTTGCCTCGGCGAACGAAGTCACACAGAGGAGGAACTGCTCCGCGTCATGCAGCAAGAAATCGATGTGTGGCATTCTCCGCGCCAACTGCAAATTGGAACCATGGTGACGAACAATGGGAGAAATATGGTGTCCGCACTGCACCGAGGAGGGATGGTCCATGTGCCCTGCATGGCGCATGTGTTCAATCTGGCTGTGAAAAGGTTCCTGAAGTCTTCCACCGATCTTCAGAAGATTCTGAAAATGGCCAGGAAACTGTGCATGCACTTCAACCATTCCTACAAAGCCAGGAATCCCTCCTCGAGTTGCAGCGGCAGAACGGCCTCCACCAACACACTCTGATATGCGATGTTTCCACCCGTTGGAATTCCAACCTGCACATGTTGGACCGACTGTAGGAACAGAGAAAGGCCATTAACGATTTTTTGATGATCCAGGCGGACAGGAGTACTCCCCTGTGTAACTTTGATGTCAGCCAGTGGCAGCTCATGTGTGACACCTGCCGTTTGCTGAGGCCATTCGAGGAGGCGACGTTATTTGTCAGTCGCCAGGACTATGGGATGAATAACGTCACTCCACTGCTTCATGTCCTGGAACAGATGCTGAAAAATCTGTCTTGGCAGGGGACTGGAGACGTGGCGACTACATCTCGCGGCCACATGAGTCCGGTGGGGACTGAAATGGCGGAGGAGGATATTGCAGCAGAAGCATTGTCTGGTGAACTGAGTGGATTTTCTACCCAGGTGACAAGAGAAGAGGAGCAGGAGCAGCTGGAGGAGGTAGATGGAGATGAGGAAGATGAGGCAGATGACCCGCAAGCACCGTGGCAGTATACAGATGGAGGCAAAGAAATGGAGGCAGGGAGCCCCTCGGAGTCACTTGTGCAGATGGCCCGCAGCATGCTGATTTGCCTGGCTAGTGACAGCCAAATAGTCAACATCCGGCAGATGGATGACTTCTGGCTCTCCACCCTATTGGACCCTCGCTACCGGTCCAAAATGGGAGCCTTTTTCCCAGCTGCTGAGAGGGAGGACAAACTCAAATACTATAGAGAAATCCTCCGTAGTCAATTGGCCGCTACCTATGTGTGGCATCGTCCCTCCTTTGACAGGTCTGACCGAGGGGTTCTTCAGTGCTAAACGTACTACTCCCGCGGCTGCTGGGAGAAGGGGGGGGTAGGAGCAGTCCCAGCTCCATCAGCAGCAACCTAAGTCTGGAGTCACTGGATGAGCAGCTTCTTCACCCCCTAGTGAGGAGGGCAGTCGCAGCAGCAGCAGCAGGACTGGAGAGTCCTGAACCAAGTGGTGTTCTTTGGACAGCACTCTGCCACCCAGTTAGAAGATCCGCTGGACTTACTGGGCAGCCAAACTGGATATGTAGCCGCAACTTCCCGGAGTTTGCAGTGGAGAAGCTGTCCTGCCCGGCCAGTAGTGTGGCATCAGAGTGGGTGTTCAGTGCGGCGGGGGCCATCGTTACCCAAGGAGAACCCGCTTGTCCATGGAAATGTGGAACAACATGACCTTTGTCAAGATGAATCAGGCGTGGATCGGCCAGGATTTCCACACACCAATGCCTAGGCGTCAGATTACTTTCAGCCATGACGCCTCACCAAAACTTTGAGAAATGAGTCTGGATTCAAACTACCTGCCTCAGCACACTATTCTGATGCGCCCCCCGTCTGATGCCACACATCTGCTGACAGTTTCTCCATCTGCCACCAACCCTCTTTACCAGGGATGGTATTTTCCACCTCCTCCACTCTCTGTCATTGTGCCATCTCTGACTCATGTGCTGCTGCTGTTGCTGCTGTGGTCACCTCCACACCCTGTCATTGTGCCAGTCTCTGACCTCATGCTGCTGCTGCTGTTGCTGCTGCGGTCACCTCCACACCCTGTCATTGTGCCAGTCTCTGACCTCATGCTGCTGCTGCTGTTGTTGCTGCTGCGGTCACCTCCACACCCTGTCATTGTACCACTCTCTGACCTCATGCTGCTGCTGCCGTCACTTCCACTCTCTGTCATTGTGCCACTCTGTGGCCTACTCCTGTTTTTGCCACCTCCAGAATGTCATTGTGCCACTGTGACCTCATGCTGCTACTGTGGCTGCTGCCGTGACCTACACACTCTGTCATTGTGCCAAAGTCTGACCTCATGCTGCTGCTGTGGCTGCTGCCGTGACCTACACACTCTGTCATTGTGCCACTGTCTGACTCATGCTGTGCTGTGGGCTTTCTGCCGTGACCTACACACTCTGTATTTTGCCACTGTCTGACCCCATATGTGTGTGGGTGCTGCCGTGACCTACACCTCTGTCATTGTTTCACTGTTGATCTGCTGCTGCTGTGTTACTGCCGTGACCTACACACTCTGTCTTGTGCCTGTCTGATCATCTGCTGCTGTGGCTGCTGCCTGACCTCACACTGTATGGCCATGTTGACTCATGCTGCTGCAGTGACTGCTGCCGTGACCTACACACTGTGTCATTGGGCCACTCTGTGGCCTATTCCTGTTTTTGCCACCTCCAGAATGTCATTGTGCCACTCTCTGACCTCATGCTGCTGTGGCTGCTGCCGTCACCTCCACACTCTGTCACTGATGTTGCCACCTGAGACCGCAGCCATGACTTTATCAGGCTATATTCCCGCTTCAGTTTTTTGGTTAATTTTGCCCTCTAAGGCCCCGTTCACACGGCGGCTTTGGCAGCGGGCTTCGCCACGGTTCCAGCGGCCAAAACCTCGTTGAGCCTTGCCACAAACTCATGTCTCCCGACGCGGGTTTACGGCGCGGGCGCTGGGCGTTGTTTCGGCGCGGGTGGGCCATGGTTTGGGGCGCGGCTTGCGCCGAGGGTTTGCCCCCATGCAAATTAATAGCAGGGGCAAACCCCCCGCGAGTGGGCCCCAGCGCGCGGGCCCTCCCGTAAATAAATTGACGTAAAATTTCCCCACGCGCAGGTTTGGCCGTGGAACCGCTCGGAACCCGGGCCAAAACCACGGCCTTTCGTTGTGTGAACATGCCTTAGTCCCCAGGGAATTTTATAGTGGCGTTCTAAGAGCTGCGGAGTCTAGGGGTGTCTACTAAACCAGCATTGTTGAAGCCCCAAACCAAGCTCCTCTGTATTTAAGATGGCACAAAGTTCTACAGCACCCCACAGGCTTGTGCAGCCCGGAAATAGCTGTTTTTTTTAAAGCATTGTCCGAATAATTCTGACCCAAAAAAAATTTTGTCGGAAATTCGGGGGAAGTCGGCGAATCGAATTTTTGAGAAATTCGCCCATCTCTAGAAACAAATGTTGGGGTGCTTTTTTCCCAGGATTTCTTGTAAAAATGAAATATTTTCAGCTAAAATTGCAGATTTTTCCTTTTTACAGCCCAAAGATAAAAATACTTATGAAACACCCATGAGGTCGATATACTCACAGCCCTCCTGGATATGTTTCTTAAGGGGTGTAGTTTCCAATATGGGGTCTTTTTAGGGGTGTTTATTAGGTTTTAGCCCCTTATGATGTCTGCAAACCTATAATGATGCCGAAAGAAAATTGTAATGAAAATGAGACCCCAAAGTCTAGTAGGTGCTACTCCTATTCTGAGGCTAGTGGTTGAGCAAAATAGTGCACTAGGGCCACATTTGGGATATCTCTAAAAATGGCAAATTGGGGGAATCGATATTACGTTGCATTTTTCTGGTCATATCCGCTGCGTCCCAGTGAATAATGGATAAAAATTGAAAATATGCAAAAAAGTGAAATTTTTAAATTTCACATCCACTTTGCTTTACTTTCTGTAAAACACCTAATGGGTAAATAAACTTCCTAAATGTTGTATTGAATACCTTAAAGGGTGCCATTTCTTATATGGAGTCATTTATGGGAGTATTTAATATACAGGCTCCTCAAGGACACGGCAGAACTGGACTGGTTCCTAAAAAAAATCAATGTTGCAAATTTTCTTAAAAATGGGGAAAAGTTACTACTAACTTTCTGAGCCCGCTAATGTTGTAAACAAAAAAGACATTTAAATTTTTGAACTTTGAAAATGGCAAATTTTCTAAATTTTAACAATATTTTGATATTTCTCACTCAAATAAACAAGGCTTGTATGGACAAAAGTTACTTGCTAACTGAAAGCACAATGTGTCACAATTAAACATTCTGTGAATCACATGGATAAGTAAAAGCATAAAAAAGTTATTTTCACATAAAATGATACATGTCAGATTTATAAAATGTAGCTCTGTCAGGGAGATCAAAACTTTCTTCGGTAGTAAGGGGTTAAATAAACAGCCTCCTGACAACATCCCTTGTTGACCATTTTATTAAAGAAATAGATTCAATGCTTATCCAATGTAGTTCAATAGGGAAACCTATAGGAAAATAGAAACACTGCAAAAACATGGCAATAATAAACTCTACTCTCTGCAGCTCCTGAAGATTGTGAAGACCCTTGTACTGATCTTCTAGAAGTGCAAAGTACCTACCTACTAATGGGTGCTTATTTACATACTAATCTAAGGGGGGCTTTCCTAAATAATGGTGGGCTTACTAATCTGCTTACTGGGTAGCTTACTTACTTACCTTATTGGAGGTCTACCTATACCTAATTGGGGTTTACCTACCTAACATATTTGGGGGCCTACATAATTAAAAGATGACCTACTTATCTACTGGGTGGTACCTACCCAATGGGGGGGCTATCTACCTAACAATATCTTACCTATCGAATTGGGTTGTTTACCTACTTATCTACTTATGGGTGTAGTAAAGTTTAATTAGACAGTGATATTACAACATTCAGTATAACCTGTTCATAGACCACAACAAAAACCATTGAATGCTCTAAAAAAGTTTAGATACATTTCGGAGCCCTGATATCCTGGTGTAGTCTGTCAACTTTATCTTGTCTACATTCAACCTACCTGAAAGTGGTGCCTATGTTCTCAATGGTTTTCCTATCTCTCCTACCTACTGGGAGGCTTACCGACCTACCTACAAAATGAGGTGTTTACCTATATAAAAGGTTTTTTCCATTTTCTTTCTTAATGTTAATTTTATTGGGGTCTTCCTAGTTGTAGCCTTCTTTTGTGCTCCTATATAGTATATATAGGGGCAGAAAAGAAGGCTACAACTGGGTATTCAAAGGGGAGCCACGTAACAGTTTAGGGGCATTTTTACTTTTTAAATTTACTAATATTATATGGGGCTCCAGGGGGTTATTATTACTATTTGGGGTACTGCAAATGGGGAGTCTGCAGAGAGATGGAGAAAAGATAGGAAGGGTGCTAGAAAAATGAGGAACTAGTGTGATAAAACCTGCATAGACAAGTCATGGGTTGAAGAAGTTGTCCTGGCATAGATGTAGAAGTAAAAGGAAAGAGAACAACTCAATCAGAGAAATGGTCACTGTGAGTTCCTGGATGTAACTGCACTGTAATTAATTATACAGTCTGCGAGAACCCAAGTGTAGAACAGGTATCTTTCACTACATGATAGAATTATTCAGCCACTGAATAGTGCTATTAATGACAAGTTCATCCTTGACTTATGTGTTTTGTTCGGTAACAGTATTTGATAATATTTGATCCTTCCATGGCGGCCTAGTGTGTTACTAACGGTAATCTTGGTAACTGTGGTCCCAGCTCTATTCAGGTCACTGACCAGGTCGTCCTTTGTAGTTCTCAACTGATTCCTGTCCTTTCTCAGAAACAACTTTACCCCATGAGGCAAGATCTTGCATTAAGCCCCAGACCAAGGAAGATTGACAGTCATCTTCCATTTTCTAATAATTGTGCCAACAATTGTTGCCTTCTCACCAAGCTGCTTGCGTGTTGTTCTGTAGCCCATCCCAGTCTTGTGCAGGTCTACAATTTGGTGTTCTTAGACAGCTCTTTATTCTTGGCCATCTTGGACTGAGTGCAGAGTTGGAGGGCTTTCTTGCTGGATTCTTGCTGGATGGTAGGTGATTAAATACTTATTTTGTGCAATAAAAAATGCAAATTAATTATTTAAAAATCGTGCAATGTGATTTTCTTTTTTTTTAAGTGGAACTAAGATAAAAATTATAGACCTTTCCGTTCTTTGTAGGTGGGAAAACTTTTATTGTTTGGGTTAGGGGCACAGGTCTATAAATCCTAGCAACACTGCTATTGTTTTCGCTTTGGTCTTCTGGAGGAAGTTGGGAATCATTGAGTGTGCTTGTGTGTGATTAGAAGCGTGGTCTCATGATGTGTCATGTAGTAAGATGCGTGATCTCATATTGGTCTCATGAAGGTCCACTTATTAAGATGCATGGTGACATGCAGTGCCTTGTGGCTGGAGGTCTAATGTCTATGGAAAGACATATTGCCATAGAAAGTAAAAGTGGCATCAACATTTTTTTTTAACTATATAAATAGTAAAAAGATTAAAACAAAAAAGTACTGAGGGAGAGACTGTAGAGGGCGACAAGAAAAAAGCAAACCTGCTAAACAATTTTTTCTCCACTGTATTTACCAAGGAGGATGACCTTCCTGTTTATGAGCAGACGGATGAGGTAAACTCCAACTTAAATGTTGCTTGTCTAACCCAGGAAGAAGTGCAGCTCCGCCTTAGGAAGCTTAAAATAGACAAATTCCCAGGTCCTGATGATATACACTCCTGTGTCCTGAGGGAGTTAAGTGATGTCATAGATAGGCCCCTATTCTTAATAGTTAGGGACTGTCTAATAACAGGGTATGTCCCAAAGGATTGGCGCATAGCAAATTTGGTGCCAATATTCAAAAAGGGGTCAAAAAATGATCCTGGAAACATGGGCCGGTAGCTTAAACCCCTTGTTGTTGGTAAATGTTTAAAGGTATTTTAAGATGCTATTGGGGATTATTTCACTGAAATAAATTAAAGCCATTTCAACATGGTTTTAAAAGGATTGGTTTCCGCCAAAAAAATCTCATCAGCTTCTGAGGAAATATTCTAGACTGGATTGGGAAAGGGCACTGGATGTCATATATCTAATTTTTAAAAACTTTTGATAGGGTGCCCATAAAGGTTGGAAGTAAAATGAGAATGTTGATGGGGGGAAAATGTGTCAAGGGGTAAGTAATGGCAAGAGAGAAAAAAAAGGGGTGATAATTAACGGTGCATCTCAGTGGTTTCCCTGTATGTGGGGTACCACAGGGTCATTTTTGGGGCCCCTATCCTTTTGCATTTTAAAAAATGATCATACACTAAATTGCACGTAAAATATCGACTTCGGGGGCCGCTGGGTGTTTTATTCGGGGTGGGCCCCGAAAAAAAAAACCCTGTGCCCCGAGCCCCCGGGCCCCAGCCCTTGCGCTGGGCCTGGAGACCCGGGCCCCCTTTAGGCTTTGGCGCCCTTGGCGCCACACGCCGGGGCTTCTGCGGGCAAGAGCGGCGCCCTCCCCGCAACAGTGTGGACCCCGGCCCCGACACCGAGGGCCGCCGCTGCCTGCCCCTCGGGCGCACCCCGTCATAGGCGTGCACCCGGGGAGCTCCCGGGGGGACGGGGTAAAAGAGGGGGAGCGCGCTCGCCGGGGGAGTTAAGGTGAGTATTAATGTTGTTTTTTAAAAGCTTTTACCTGCCTCAGTGCCCCCATTCACCCCTGTGGCCCCCAACCCCTGCCTGTGGCCCCCATTCCCTGCCGTGCCCTATAAGCCTGCCTGGGGCCCCCCCTACCCTGTCTGTGGCCCCCAAAACCCCGCCTTGGCCCCAATCCCTCCTGGGCCCCCAATTCTCCCTTTCCCCCTATAAACCGCCTTTGGGGGCCCCCATACCACTTCTGGGCCCCCCATATCCCCCCTTGGGGCCCCCCATATCCCTCCTGTGCCCCCTTTAATGGTGCTTGCCCCCTATACGCTGTGGCCCCCTATTGCCGTGGCCCCTATCCCTGTCTGTGCCCCTATAATGCCTCCCTGGGGCCCCTTAACCCCTCCCTGTGCCCCCAATCCTTTTGGCCCCCCATAGTCCCCGGGCCCCCTATAATGCCGACTGTGGCCCCCATATCCCTGCCTGTGGCCCCCCTATTGTGTGCCCCTATAATCCCTTTTCCCCTGTGCCCTATAATGCCTGCCTGTGCCCCTTAAGCCTGCCTGGGGCCCCCTATCCCTGCCTGTGGCCTATATCCTGCTGTGGCCCACATATGCCTGCCGGTGGCCCCCTACACCAGCCTGTGGCCCCCATATGCCTCCCGTGCCCCTTTATATCCGGCCTGTGCCCCTATATCCCTCGTGCCCCCATATACTGCCTGGGGCCCCCCATTACTGCCTCGTGCCCCTTACTCCTCAGGCCCCTATATCCCTTTTTGGCCCCAATACTCCCTCGTCCCCATTCGCATCAGTGCCCCTTTCCTTCTTGTGGCCCCTTTTTAACCCCTCAGTGCCCCATATTCCCTGGGGCCCCATATATCCCAGGGCCCTTATATTCCTTTGGCCCAAACCTCCCTGTGGCCCCTTTTAATACGCCTCTCCCCCCTAAAACGCCTCATCCCCCATAACCCCTGTGCCCCTTAATACGCCGTCCCCCCCTATTCTGCCTTGTCCCCCTATATACTCCCGTGGCCCCATATACCTCCCTGTCCCCCCATATATGCTTCATGCCCCCTTTATACCTAACTGAGGGGACTGCTTTACCTAAAATTTAAGGATTTGCGGGGAAAGTAGGATTCAAAATTTTGGCCCCAAATCCCGGGGACAATTTTCCCGGGGCAATTTCCCCGCATGAAAGGGGAGAACCGGATGGAGAGAAAAGGGGAAATGAAGACGCTGATCAGAAAAACGTTCCGGGGAAGTACTAATGAAAAAGCAGGGGAATCAATTTAGTCTGCAGGCTCATACAATTTTTCTACCCCTTAGGGGCCCTGTATGGCGGGGTATATGAATCGACCGTGTTTCAGCTATGGGCACATGGGGGGGTCGCGTTTGGTCAGGGTCTGGGGGATTTTTGAGCCTTAAGTAGTAATAGTTTGGGGTCTTGGTTTTTTTGGGGGGGTTTTAGAACAATCACTTGTCTGGGTAGATTTCTCCATTTCGGGTTGTTTTGGTGTGTTTTGGGGGTATTTTCTTAGAAGGGAGAAATTTTGAAAAAGTAAATTTGTCATTGGTGATTTTTTATGTACAGTGCTTTGAGGGGTGGACGGGGTTGTGTGGAAGTGCAAAAAATTTGTGACGGAACACAAGTTTTTCTTGTAAAAAAAATCCGCGTTCACAATAGGCGGAAAAAAATTCGGTGAACCCAGCCTCCCCAAAAAACACAAAGGGGCCCCAGCCCCCGGGTTTTAGGCCCAGCAACCCCCGTCGATCTTTGCGGGGAAATAAGTCTGTAAAGTATCAAAAATGAGAAAATTTTTATTTAAAGGATTGAATAAGTTTGGAGCCGGGCAGAGAAGTGGCAGATAGTTTTAACACAGTAAATGCAAGGGTTTTCAATGGGGGGGAAAAGTCCCTTCTGATTACAAAGGGGGATCCCTAGTCTGAGGAACAAAAGTTTTTTCATAAAAAAGAAAGGGGTTTTTTACTTTTTAAACTTAAGTGGAAAATTGCAGAGAAAAATTGTTAGGTGAAAAAAAAAAAAAAGGTTTTAAAAAGGGTTTGGGGCATTTCTGGATGTAATAAAAACAAGTTTTACTATTAGGGTTCTGGGGAGGGGGGTTGAACGGATTTTTTTTAAGTGCCAGTTGGAGTGGGAAGGGAATTTTTTTCCCCAAATTTTGGACATTTGCTTCTACCTCTTGGGGGTTTTTTTGCTTCTTCTGGTCAAAAATTTAGCAAAATGTACAAGTGCGAACTGGATGGCGTCTTGCTTTTTTTCACTTACAAACTATTAAATGTATCCCTTTTGCATTCACTAAATGTTGGGAGGTATGCTGTTTTTGCAAGAGAAAAAAAATTAAAGAGAGTGTCCCCCTAGTCGTGAGTTATGCTGGCTGTTTCTTTTGTGGTTTTGTGGTGCAGTATGTGTCCTTTGTTGGAGCTGTGTATAATAAGGCACATGGCCCCTGTTGGACCTGTGTAATGTACGGACTGACCCCCATTTAACCCTATTTGTACGGGGTGGTCCTGTTTAGTGTGTGTGTGGATCTGTACCCGTGGGGCTTTGTTGGCAGCTGTGTATTACGGGGTCAAGGCCCGTTTTAGTTTGTATTGTACGCCATGTTGCCCCTGTTTGAACTGTGTTTAACAATTTTTTCCCTTTTTAAATTTGTATTGTTGGGACAAGTGCCAAACACCTGGGCCAATATTTGAAGAAGTAAAATTGGAATCGAAGAGAGCAAAAAGCCAATTAAATGCAGTTACTGTTCTGGCAGACTTGGTAGACATGAATTACATGGTTGTCCATTCAGTTTGATGTCTGTAATGTAATTTTAAATTTTAATTGCCCTGGATACTGTTGGCGGAATGAGTGACCACATAGATACGCTTTATTGCAAATTTGCCTGGTGGGGGCACTATGAAAGCGGTCCAACATTTTTTTTTTTAGAAGGGTTAAATTTTAACTTTAAAATTAAAAATGCAATTTCCCAAAAAAAGTGTAAAAACTATCCACAAAGCCCCTAAAGTAGTCGCAATGGGGGGTTTTTTTAACTAGTGAAGAAACATTATTATATTTTTTAAATCTTATTAGCTCAAGCATGATATTCTTATACTTTTTTTTGTTTCCAGCCCAAAAAATTGTTTGTAGCTGATATTCCAGTCCCTCAATTTCATGTACATGAATCCTTGTGTGAGTTTTGCTACAACAGTAAATTAAGATTTGCTATAAAGCTAGTGATTCTATCTGTGAGTCAGTGTTTCTTATATCTTACCAGCTAATGATGTTGAAAGGACAGAAAATGATTTCTAATCAAAATTTTTCAAGGCAGGGTTTGTTGTCTTCAGTAACACCTTCTTTAATTGTTTTAAAAAATAAACAAAATTTCTTAAGCAGCAATTATTTGTTCCCTGTCTTTATTAATTATGTGAAGGTTTTTTTTAAAATTGGGGTGGTGAAAGCATACAAAGATTTTTTCCCATATATTGATTACCACATTTTACCTGGAAAAAATATGCTTTCACCCACACGTTTTATTTTCTTTGTATCCTTCTCTGCATGCTGATAAAGGTTTTGAAGTAAACATCACAGTGAAAATTAACAAATTGCGAAAAATGCAGAAATGTCATGGAACTTATCAGAGAAAAAAGATTCTTGAGAAAAGATAAAACTTAATAAGCCCTTCTCTGAGTTGTGTGGAACCCCTTGCAAGGATTTTTTATGCAAGAAAGAGGCACATTAAGAAAGTTAGATGGCATAAACTTAGTCTGTCTAAAAATGTACCACATTCATCACGTAAACCATATTTTTTGTCTTTTTTGCAGCTTTTTTTTCCCAATAAAAAACTTACTTTGCTATGCTAGAATTATGGTGTAATGGTTACTTTATTTGTTTTGGGTTTTTCCAAGGGCCTCCCCCTTATTCAAAACCACTCATTTCAGGTCATTGCGGGTCATTTGCAAACAGCATCTGAAATAATAAAAAATTTTCTTGAAAAAGGGGAAAAAATGCTTCCTTTTGGCCACTTTTCATCACATTTTCTGCTGCAACCACAATAATAAAAGCCCCCTTATCTTTTTTTGTATTACCATTTTGGCTAGGCTTAGATCAGAGCTTCAAAAATTTTTTTGACTTTATATCCACTCCCAAATTTTTTTAATGGGCCCCGGTTTTAAATTTTCATCTAAAGTTTTTATTTTCTTAATCCGTGTATAACAAATTTTAAAACACCTTATTCATATTAGTAATAAATAATTCCACAGCGGTATACTAATACTTTTCTTGAAGTAGGTTTCATTTTCGGTTTTTTTCAAACCAAGCAATTTTAAAAAAAACAAGATCACACTCCACATCTGTGCAATGTTTCGAGGGCAAGATTGCAGCTGCTAATCACCTATCTTTTATGCACCACATAAATAACTATCTTTAAGAATGCAATCAAAACAAAAAAATTTCTAATTTCAACCTTTAATCTAAATATGATGAAACGATTGTGTCAACTATCGTTATCGATTCGATAGTCGATATCGGCAATTACCACGACGATCTCCGATAGTCGGTAACAGATTATTGCAAATGACCATTAAAGTCTATGGGAAAGGAACAACACCTTCATTCTTACCCCCAAACAGGGCTGGAGAAGCTGGAATTAACATCCACAACAGCAAACTGGATCCGTGCTACATCTTAGCCAAGACAATTAGGTTATAAAAGTCACAGAAAAAATGTCACAGACCATTCACTATTCCTGTCTTGTATCACAGCATGACCCTTAAACCTGCATGACCCACAAATTAAAAAAGTTCCAGAAGGCAGTTTTGATTTGAACCATAAATTTTACTTGAACTGGGCATTTACATATCCCCTGGAAGGGCAGAATTTGCCCTTAAACCTGCCCTGACCCACAGATTAAAAAGTGCCGGAAAAGGAGTCTTTCAACCACCATTTCAGTTAAACTGGACATTTGACCATCCTGTCCTGGCCGCAGAAATGACCCAAACTTGCATAAACCCAGATTAAAAAGTGCCGGAAAAAGAGTCTTTAACCACCATTTTAGTTGAAATGGCCCATTGACTATACCTGTCCTGGCCCGGCAGTATGCCCTTTTAAACCTGTCTGACCCACAGATTAAAAGTTTCCGGAAAAAGGAGTCTTTAACCCCATTTTAGTTAAATTTGGACATTGACTATCCTGTCCTGGGACCCAGCTTTACCCCAAAAAACCCGAAAAAAATGCCGAAAAAACTTTAACACCTCTTTTATTACTGGCTCTTGACTATACCTTCCTGGGACCGCCAGTGACATTAAATTGGCGCCCAAACAGTTTAAATCCCCCAGTAGGTCAACGAGGCCTGTCTGAAAAAACCTGCATTCAGCAAATTACTGATCAAGGCAGGTGAGGCTGTAAACGTGGATCACGCAGGTTTTAGCTGAAAAAGTTTTTTAGTAGTTTCATTCTAGAAAACACATTGTTAAAATAGGATAAAAATCCCACCACGTCTTTGGTTCTCTTTTTTTAAATTGTATTAAACGGGTTCTCTCACTACAGGGATTGTTAGCTATGTTAAAGATCTTGCAAAAACAAGTCATCTTGCAATATGAGTCCATTGACAGTGTCCTACCTATTCCTGTTTTTGACAGCACCATGCCCCAAAAAATTTAAAACATGACCCTTTGGCCACTCTTGACAATTGTGAAGAACAAATGTCTGTTAGAAACATTATTTTATTGTATTTATTTTATAATAGGACCTGTAGTATAGCTGCATTTCACAGCAGCATGACCCAAAAAATTATAAAAAATGACTTCTAGCCACTGTTAAAAATTGTGAGAGGGGAAAATGCCACTTAGAAAGCCACATTTCTGTTCCAAAGGACCTTGAATTTTTTAGCTGTACTCCACACACCATGACCCCAAAACCATTGACAGTGCGAAAAATTTGAAAGATGAAGTGAGTATTTTTTATGAAAACCCTGTAAAAAATTGGTGTCTTTTTACAGTCCTCCTTAAACCGCAAAACCAGCAAAATGACCTTTTGGGAACTGAGAATAAATTTTGCAGTAATAAATGATCATTTAAATTTTTTTTTTCAATAGGACCATTTCTGTTTCAAGAGGAATGTGAAGTAAACTGGCAACTAATCGGTGACCTCGGCAATTGGGGCCACAACATCATCAGAGATCCATGCCTGATTCATCTTGATGAAAGTCAAACGATCAACATTATCTGTGGAAAGCCGGATGTGCTTGTCTGTAATGACTCCTCCAGCTGTGCTGAAGGTTCGCTCAGATATGCCGCTGGCTGCTGGGCAGGACAACACCTCTATGGCGTGGCCAGCGAGCTCGGGCCATTCATCCATTTTGGATACCCAGAAGTCGATTGGGTTCGGAACATATCCAAAAACATCGGTGTTGAGACGCAGATAGTCGTGCACCATGATCTTAAGCCGGTCTCTGTGTGTTGTATGTGAGCCCTGCATTAAATGCGTTGGTGAGGTGGTAAATAAAGATTGCCAGAGGTCACCCATAAGGCTCCTGCCACAATGTCTGCTGCTGCTTGGCACTCTACTGCTGTCACGTTGCTGACATTGTTCCACCGTGATATTTGAAGAACGTGAAGCAGACGCAACAGATGTCTCCAGTTGATCAATCAGCACGGTCTCCAATTCCTGCATTTTACTCTCTATTTGGGTGGGTGGAAGGAAAGTGCTGAGTTTTGCTTTGTACCGGGGATAGAGGAGGGTGGCCATCCAGTAACTGTTGTTCATTTTGATGGCCTTAATGCGAGGATCATGTTGGAGATACTGGAGCATCCAAGCACTCATGTGAGAGATGGAGCCTTGATTTCCCAAGCCTCTGGGTCGAGGGGCACTAGCAAACTGATCTTCCTCATCTTCCTCCTCCCCCTCAAATCTGTGCCAACCTCTTTCCAAGGCACTGACATCGGTAATGTCGGTGTCCAGGAATACCTCCTCCTCCTCCTCCGCTTCCTCCGGCACAGCTTCAAAAGGTGCCTCAGGTGATGCACCCTGAGAGGTGAGACACCGCCTTGCACTAGCCCTGGACCCCGAACCACTGCTTAATGAAGTCCGATAAAGTTATGAAACTGTCGGACCTTCTGGATTCGATGGAGAGAAAGGCTCCGTGTCTGCATCCGTGTCCGTCTCCTCCTCCGTCACTGGTAGGACCTGATGTTTCAGAGTGTCTAATGATCATTTCAGAACTAAGATCACCACAATGCTCATGCTGACAAGGGCACTGTCCGCACTGACCATTTTGGTGGCTTCTTCAAAACTGGCAAGGATGGTGCAGAGCTCTTTCACCTGCCTCCACTCTCAGTGACTCAACACTAAGATGGTCCGCACCGCTGCTTTTCCGGCCATGTGTCACTTCGTACTGCATAATATTATTGCGCTGCTGCCACAGTCACTGGAGCATGTGACGGTTGACGGGGAGACCGAGCTGACGCTGCAACGCAGCCAGGCAGGACGAAGCAGGGTGAGAACGGAGGAAGTGTGAGCTCAGACCTCGAGCCTTCCTCAGCTGGAAGTCTAGACCCGTGTAGCGCTTTAGAAATTTCTGGACGACGATTTTCATGACGTGTGCCAGGCAAGGGATGTGCTCCAGCCTACCGATCTTAAGGGCGGCCATCAGATTTCGACCGTTATCGCACACCACCTTGCCTGGCACAATGTTCTTGTCATCCAGCCAGCGATCGGTCTCGTTGCAAAGAGCCGTCCACAGCTGCTGACCTGTGTGTTGACGGTTCCCAAGACAGATTAATTTCAACACGGCCTGGTTTCTATGGGCACGTGATGCTACCAGTGGACCTTGGGGGAAAGAATCCTGCAACATCCCTGCGGTTTTGAAGAGCGTGCGCCGAGCCTGAGAGCCACTGTTTCCACCAGAGACATCCACCCAGCTCACCCAGTGAGCTGTCACTGAGATATAGTGGCCTTGGCCGTGCTTACTAGTCCATGTATCGGTGGTCAGATGGACTTTGCCAGACACAGATGCAGACAACGCGCTTGAAATTTTAGATGATACGTGGCTGGCCAGGGCAGGGACGGCTTTTCTTAAAAAGAATTGCCTGCTCAGCATCTGGTATTGGGGGCAGGCAAGGGCCATGACGTGGCGGAACCCATCTGTGTCTACAAGACGGAAAGGAAAAATTTCTAAGGCCAAAAGCCTGGCAATGCCGACATTCAGGCTTTCGGCTTCCTCCTCGTCCAGTGATGAAGCACTCGCAAGCAAATTCTGCTGAAAAGACCACGTTGGATCCGCAATGTCGTCATCATCATCATCATCATCACAGGTGAGTTCCTCGTCCAGACATTCTGCATCCAGGAGCTGCGGGTTACAAGCAACAGGCACTGGAAGACGTTGCCGAACGCCCGGGATTTTTGCCGATTGACCGGCTTACTTCACCTACTCTGATGGCATCAGCGATTGGGCATCAAAGCAGACAAAATCATCCTCTTTGGCCTCTTGATCTTTTAACATGCCATCTGACCCCAATCGCATTGTGTCATCAAAGAGGTCTTCAGAAAATGGATTATCCACAGTGGTGGGTACACAAGTTGACATTTGGGCTGCCTTCTCTTCATGTTGGACGGATGCTGACGATGATGATGATGACATTTGTGGCCGTGACGGGGAGAACGAGGAGGTGAGACTGCTGGATGCAGGTTGCATTAACCACTGAAGAACAGATTGGCGACGTTGTTCGTTACTGAGACTCACAAGGCCCTGACCTAGCGATGACAGGCCTGACGGTCCTGCAACTGACGATCCGCTGGCATGCGTGTTGTCGCCAGTACTGGAAGGAGCACATTCTCTCGTACCTCTACCTCCATGTCCTACAACCCTCTTTGCTTGCTTACCACCTGCATTTCGCTCCATGTTCAGAAAGATAAAAATTTAAAAAGGTATGGAAGAGTTTTTGAAAGTCTCTTATTGAGAGACGGCAAATCACAGCTATTCTTAAATCCCTTTAATTTCCAGCAGCCAACTAGGATTAGAAACAAAATTGTTTCTATCGAATAACTGTGAAATGCGGTCTGGTGTAAGAACCGTAACACCAAATCAACATGTTCTACCTCAGTACAGTGATTTTACAACTGCCCATTAAGTACAGGAATGATGTTTTAACAAACTACATACTGTAGCCAAATGAGATATCACCGAGTGCAATAAAACATTCAAAAGTTATACGGATGTAGTAATTGTGTTTTTTTGGCAGCAATGACACACAGAACAGTTACTAGAAAATTTCTGTATCTAATTTAAGTACAAGGTGGCTCTTTGAACAAAACTGGGCTGCACCAAAGTGCAAATACATCTATTTAAAAGTTATACGGATAAGAAAAAGGTGTTGTTTTTGCACCAATGAAATACACCAACAGTTCCTAGAAAATTTCTGTATCCAAATTTAAGTACAAGGTGGCTCTTTGAACAAAACTGGGCTGCACCAAAGTGAAATACATCTATTTAAAAGTTGTACGGATAAGAAAAGGTGGTTTTTGCACCAATTAAATACACTAACAGTTACTATAAAATTTCTGTATCCTAATTTAAGTACAATATGACTCTTTGAACAAAACTGCACTGCACCAAAGTGAAATACAGCTATTTGAAAGTTATACGGATAACAAAAGGTAGTTTTTGCACCAATGAAATACACCAACAGTTACTAGAAAATATCTGTATCCTATTTTAATTACAAGGTGGCTCTTTGAACAAAACTGAGCTCAACCAAAGTGAAATACAGCTACTTAAAATTTATAAGGATAAGAAAAGGTTGTTTTTTGCACCAATGAAAAACACCAACAGTTACTTCAAAATTTCTGTATCCTAATGTAAGTACAAGGTGGCTCTTTGAACAAAACTGGGCTGCACAAAATAAAAAGTACAATTTCACCTCAGGTGTGAGGTGTGCTGGCCAAAAAGGTGTAAAAAAATGCAATTTCAACGCAGGTTCAAAGCAGAGTCTGGGCTGCACAATATACACCCTCCTTTCAAAAGCCTGCCTGCCTCTCTGTCTATGTTCGTCCGCACGGCCCCCCCCCCTCTCCGCGCGGCTGTACAGCACTAGATGCTTCTTTAAAGGTCTCTGTTTAACTAACTAAGAACTGAAATTCTCTAATCTACCTATATTCTAATGTTCACAGCTAAAAGCATAGTTGTCTGTATGAATAAAGAGAAGAACTGTGTCTCTGAGCTGAGCTGTATTGAGAGAGAACTAGCACACGTCCTGCTCTAGCGAGAGACATTGAAAGACTGATTCTGAACATGAAACGCTGTTCTATGCAAAATGAGGTCATGTGATTTTTCCAGCCAATGACAACCCTACACATCACAGTCATGACGTCCCACACCCAGCGCACCCTGCTTATGCTCTAGGTTTTTGCTTTTTGCTGGCCGCCCAAATTTTCCCAAAACGCCAAAAATTTATTAGTAATGATTAACTAGATTGTCACTAAATTTGGTTTTTAAAAAGGGAATTTTCGGGTTTGGTAACACGTGAACTGTAAAATGCATAAATCGCTCATCCCTAATTCTAAGGATATTTTATCATAAAAATGCTTCATTAAGTCCGTTTGGAGTTTATGATTCAAGCATAACCAGGGCTGGGACATGGTATTCTGGTGCCCTAGGCAAATAAGGCATGTAGCGCCCTCCCCTTCCAATGTTAAATTCAGCTCACTCCATACCTCTTGCGCCTCCCTCCTGCCTGGGAGGAAGCAGTGTCCTAGGCAGTCGCCTACCTTCACCTACCCGTCGTACTGGCCCTAAGCGTAACTATCTATAAGTGTTCGTTTACACGGCACAGAGAAAATACCAGTCTGATTATCCGACGGTATTTGCTCTGTTTTGGGCTTGTGTACACAGCTGCAGGGGGATGGCTTTTCTCCACAGTTTGTGTAGAAAAGTCCTTTCCCTGAGCATTGGCAGGTTCATGTTCCACCCGAAAACTGGGGGGAAGAATGAACATGTTCAATGTTTTCTGGACGACTGGCCATCCAAAAAAAACGTCTGGTGGAAAATCTGTGCATTGAGGACCACTGCCACTTTTTAAATGGGTCCGTGAAAATTTTTGAAGGGTTTACGCGGCTTTAAAAACCGAAAACTGTCGCAAATCCCGCTGTGGGAAAATTTAAAATTCTTCCACTGATGGGGTTTTTGGCAAATGCGGCCTATGACATCCCCGGGCAAATTGAGGCTTGATCAAAAAAGGCCCGCTTAAGAGGGCCCGACCTTTTTGATGGCGAAAGCGAGGGGCGGTGTTTACCGGGCTGGTTGGGAAATAATCTGCGGAATTTTGCGACACCCTCTCCCTTTTTGGGGTGACTCGTACTCACTACTCCTTTTTCCTTCTTCCAGTGAAGAAGTCTCGCAAGCAAATTCTGCTGAAAAACAAGTTGGATCCCAGTCTCATAGAGCAGCAGAGGTGACTTCCTCGTCCCAAATTTAATCTGGGGTGCGGGGGAACAACGGACTGCAAGGGTTGCGGGCCCCTTGGGGTTTGTGGGACTGACCGGGTTTCCCTCTTGAGGCATCAAAAACATTGGGCGTCAGAGCAGAGTAAAAAAATTCCTCTTTGGCCTCTTGACTTTTTAAATGCCTTTGATCCCAACCCCATTGTGTTTCCAAAAAGGTTTCAGAAAAGGATTAAAACCACAGGGGTGGGGAAAGGTTGACATTTGGGCTGCCTTCATTCTGTTGGACGATGGCCCGCTTTTGATGATGCATTCTGGGGTTGATGAGGGGCAGGTAAAAAATGCTGGATGCAGGTTTATTAACCCCTGAAAAAGTTGGCGACGCGTTTTTATGAGATTCAAAGGGGACCGACCCCTGGTGACAAGCGAGGTCCTGCAACTGAAGATAACTGGGTTGCATGTTGTCGCCAGCATAGAAGGAGCCCTTCTCTCTTTTTTCCTACCTCCATGTCCTACACCCCTCTTTGCTCGCTTACCACCTTCAGTTTGCTCCATGTTCAGAAAGATAAAAATGTAAAAGGTATGGAAGAGTTTTTCAGTCTCTTATTGAGAAACTGTGCTGCAAAGATGGCAAATCACAGGTATTCTTAAATCCCTCTAATTTCCCACAGCCAACTAGGATTAGAAACAGAATTTTTTCTATCAATTATCTGTGAAATGCGGTCTGGTAGAAGAACTGTAACACCAAATCAACAGTGTTCTTCCTTCAGTCCCTGAGATTTACAACTGCCCAGTAGGACTAGCAATTGATACTTTTTAACAAGCTATCGTACAAGAGCACGATTAGCGCCAAACTGAGACGCACTGAGTGAAATAAAAGTATTAAAAAGTTATATGGAATACATATGGCGGTTTTGCCACCACTGACAACAGGCGGTAACTACTATGAAATAATGTGTAAACCAATTTACGTACAAGTGCACGATTAGCGTCAAACTGAGAAGCACTGAGTGAAATAGAAGTATTGAACAGTTATATGGATTACATATGGCGGTTTTGCCACCACTGACAACAGGTAGCAGTTGCTATGAAATAATGTGTAAAACAATTTGCGTACAAGTGCACAATTAGCGCCAAACTGAGACGCACTGAGTGAAATAGAAGTATTGAACAGTTATATGGATTACATATGGTGGTTTTGCCACCAATGACAACAGGCGGCAGTTACTATGAAATAATGTGTAAAACAATTTGTGTACAAGTGCGCGATTAGCGCCAAACTGAGACACACTGAGTGAAATAGAAGTATTGAACAGTTATATGGATAACATATGGCGGTTTTGCCACCACTGACAACAGGTGGCAGTTACTATGAAATATCTGTAAAACAATTTGCGTACAATGGGGCTATTGGCAAAAAACTGGGACGCACAGACACCAATAGAAATGGAAAAACAAAAGGGACAATTTCACCTCAGGTGGGGGGTCTTATGGCCACAAAGTATTAAAAAATGCTATTTCCATGGGAGTTCAAGACAGGAGAGAGTAGGCTGCACAATATACACCCTCCTTTCCGAACCCCCGCCCCCACCCTCCTCGGCTGCACACAGCACTAGATTTCTTTACAAGTCTCTCTCTAACTAAATTAGAACTTAAATTCTCTAATCTAACTATATCCTAAGCTTCAAAGCTAGAAGGATCGTTTTCTTTATAAAAGAAGGCTGCCTCTCTGAGCTGTTACAACAGCTTTTGGGACAAGCAGTCAGACGTGTTGCTCTGTAGTGAGATCAGTGAGGAATGACGCTGAACAGGAAATGCAGTTGCTTACATAAAACAAGGTCATGTGATTTGTGCAGCCAATGAGATCCATGCACCACCCAATCATGACATCATACACCCAGCTCACCCTGCTCTATGCTCTTCTCTGATTGGATGGCCGCCAAAGGAAGCGCTGAAAAAGGCGTGATTGAAAACGTGATAAAGATTATCCTTAAGATTTTCACGGAAACTATTGCATCAAATCCTGATTAATGTAAAAACCATGCCAATTTAAACTTTTGTCAATAGTATCGCTCATCCCTAATAGGGAGAACAGAACAACTATTATAGGTGAAAAAACTTTGATGTTGACTGGTGTACCTTTTGTAGGGTGATTAATTGTTTTTAATTTAGTGATTGAAGTACAACGTTGACAATTTAAACAGGGAAAAACACATGGCTTTTTTATCATTTGTGCACGTTTGTCACATGTAGGGGTAAAAATGAACCTATCCTTTTTTTGTTTTGCAGATGTAAAAACTCTGCACTACTTTTCTGTAGTACTTCTGTACTAACCTTGATAAGCTCTTACCTATCAAAGCCCCTTGTTTCAAATGTATCCACAATTTTGTGTATATTAAAAGTGTATGCTTCTGTAGTAGAACAGATATATCATGCCTGGACAAACTGTCTTTTAGGAATATCCCTAAATCCCTAAATACCTGGGGAGAGTGGAAACTCTTTTTGTGCAAGATGTCCTTACAATCTCTTTATTTGAATAAAGTGTAGTAAACAAAAACGCACCTTCCTTGTGCTCATCAACATTTTAATATTGACATTCTCCTCACTTTTAATAATGGAAAATTGAATCAAAGTCTGCAAATTTTTAATATATTGAAAAAACTCTATCAGTAAATTTTCGGTACTACGTCATTGATGTATCTATATCATGCAATGATATATTTTTTCAAAAGCAGAACTGACTACATAGTTCTTCTTAAAAGCTGACATATAAATATTTGCATAGCTTGGAGCTATAATAGACCACATTGAGGTCCCCTGAAGTTGCAAAAAACAATGTTGACCAAAACAGAAAAAATTCTTGGTGAGAACAATGTCCGATAAAGACAGAAGAAATGCGATATGCGCATGAGTCAATGCACAGTCCTCATATAATGCATCATGAACTGCGGCAACACCTTCTTCATAAGGAATATTAGGAACAAAGACTTAATATCTATTATACAAAAGCACCTACACCCGTAGATCCATAAGGTGGAGAAATGGCGACTATGCACAAACCAAATTGGAGTCAACACTTATAATGATGTAAATAATTAATGCATTGCCACTTGTATATGCATATAATAAATCCCCATTATGGTATTACTGCCTTGATTCTAGGTTAGTACTACTTCCCTTGATGAAGCTATTAGAGCAAGACGTGTTGCAGCGGTAGCGCAATTTACTTTTCATCATGAGTAAATACTGATTCATCTTATTATGTATTGAAACACATACTAATCTAGAATCATGTCAGTAATACCATAATAGAGATTTGTTATATGGATATACAAGTGGTAATGCATGAATTATTTATAGCATCATACGTTTTATAGATTTCTCCTTTTGGTTACATTTTATGCAATCGCTGTATATTGGGAAATTATTGTTTATAGATATATGGTCCTATATGGACATCTAACTATTGGTATATACAATATATTGCCATTTTACATTGTAATCTATTGAATTTGGTTACAACTCATCGTCTCTCTTCTTTTTGGTTTTCTCTTTATTATTTATTGCCTGTAATTTGTTTTTAATAAGATATGTTAATAAAATATTTCATTGTCTAGACTTAATATCGAGTGTACGCTATCAACATATGTTACTAGAATCAATAGATGCAATAGATTACAAGAATTGCCCTCTATCTTTTAAAAAGTGAGGGTCTTTTTTGACTGCTTTTTGGAAATAACTATCAAGATGTGCTGCTATTGGTACTAGTAACAAATGAACACTTGATATAAAGGATCTCCCAGAGGGAACTGATTTATGGACTTTTGATACCAAATATAGTGGGAGAAACATTTATCAGCCTTCGCTTCATATGTTCTGAAATGTATAAATTGCTCTCAATCAATTGCTGAATCTCTTTAGTAGGATCCGGTGGTAGTGGTTGATAACCCTTGCAATCAGTTAATTGCATAGTTGCTTATTGGATATATTGTGTACGGTTCATAACCACTAATGCAGCTCCTTTGTCCACCTTTCTAATAATAAGCGTAATATCATTCTTTAATTAGAGATTCAAATTCTTTTCTGCTAAGGTTTGATCACCCCAGAATCTGGACTTTATTCCATTTTGATGTCACTTCATGATTAACTAATTGCTGGAAAACTTGAGGAGATGGACAAGTGACCTCAGGATCAAATTTACTATTTTTATTTTTACTCCTTTGGCATCTCTCTAATTGGTAGTGTCATATTTTTTTTATTTCTTTGGTGAAAGAATATCATATTACAGCACATCCTATAAAAGTCTATCATGAAATCAAATAATTGTCGTTCATTTCGGACAAAATTTTAACCCTTTATTAATTATGGATATTTGAGCTCCAGTTAATTCTTTAGACAAAAAATGTAGTAATAGATTATCAACATTTTTTTTCTTGTACTGATTTGTTAGATTTGATATTTTTTTTATATCTCATCTTGAATAGAGATGAGCAATTGCAAAAAAAAATCTTGATCGAGTTAATTCTCGATTTTAAAGAAAAACGTGTAAATTTTCGATTTGCATCTCAAAAGGGAAATCGCCGTTTCATATTACAGTCAAGGGGAAAGAGATCAATTAATTTTTGACCAAACAGGTGGGGAGAAGCGGAATTACCACCATAACATAAACTGATATGGGGAAAACTTAAAAAAAAAATTTGGCTCTAAAATCACAGAAAAAAATTCACCGAAAATAATTCATTCCTTTCAGTGGCTAAATGAAAAATGGACTATTTTGAGCGTTTTTATTATCACAAAGTTGAAATCGCACAGTTTTTTCTGTTGACGAAATTTTTAGATCATGCAAAATTTTTAGGTTAAAATCTTGCATCATCTATTAAGATCGTCCATTTTCGGCCTTCCTGTCTTTTTGGGCGGCCCAAATCATTTACAGAATAAGCAGGGTGAATGGGTGTCACTCATGACGGGATGTGTAGGGTTCGATGGCTGGAAAAACACATGACCTCGTTTTAAATAAACAGCCCTTCCTGTTCATGATCAGTGTCTCTCACACTCTTTAAATAAGATGCGCTCTCCTGTGTCCAACCCTCAGCAAATTTTTCTATTTTTTCACGAGAAAGTCTACTAAACTGTAAACCCTTACAACTTAGTTAGATCATAGAGGAAATTTTATGAGTTGGGGTAAAAAATTTTTTTAAAGGGAGCACTACCCGTAAATCACGAGGGGGGGGGGGGGGGGGGGCCCCCCTGGGCGAACACAGACAACTCTATAAAGAATACGGATAAATTTCACCAAAGACTTATGTAGACATTCACTGCAATAGCTTTTTTATTAACATTTTTCTATAAAATATTTCCTGGATTTTGGGGCACCTGAACTTATATTAGGATACACATCTTTCTAGTAACTGCAGGTCTCTTTTTTTTAGTGCAAAACTCCACTTTTTTTATCATATACTTTTCAATAGGTTTTCATTTTCAATTTTTTTTTGGGGCCCCTTCCAAACTTTGTTAAAGGGCACCTTGCATTAAATTTGAATCCCGCAATTTTTTGTCACCACGGGAAATTAAAAGGGGCCAAAAATAAATTTTTATCCCAAAAACATTTCAATATGTTTTTTTTTCCTTTCGGCACCACTTTGTTTATTAAAGGGACCTTGCACTTAAATGTGAATACAGCAATTTTTGTCACCACAGGGGAATTGAAAAAGGGGCCAAAATAATTTATTATCCGAATACATTCATTAAAAGTTTTTTTTCACTTTTTTTCGCCTAAACTTTTGTTTTTGAGAACCTTGGGACTTAAATTAAAACAGCAATTTTGTAGTCCCCACAGGGAAATGATAGGGCCAAAAAAAATACCTTTTATTATCCGAATACATTACAGAACGTGTTTTTTTTTTTTTCACTTTTTGCCCAGTCCAATTTTGTTGATAGAGCCACCTTGCATTTTAAAATTTTAATTCAGCAATTTTGGTAGTTCCACAGGGGAAATTATGGGCCAAAAAATACCTTTTATACCGAAAACATTACAGTAGTGTTTTTTTTCACTTTGGGGGCCACACTTTGTTCATTGAGGCACCTTGCCTTAATGTAATAAAGCAATTTTGTACTCACCCAGGGAATTTGAAAGGTGCCAAAAAATACCTTTTTATTTAAAACCGGATACATTACAGATACTGTTTTTTTTTTCTTTGGCGACTACAACTTTTTTCATTGAGGCACCTTGCACTTAAATGTGAAAACAGCAATTTTGTAGTCACCACAGGGGAATTGATAGTGCCAAAAAAAACCTTTTATTATCCAATACATTACAGATACTTTTTTTTCACTTTGGCGAAAGGGCCCCTTTGTTGATAGATCACTTTGCAGTTAAATTTGAATACAGGGAATTTTGTAGTCACCACAGGTGAAAATTTATAGGCCAAAAATACCTTTTAAAAATTTTTTTTCAGACAGGTGTTTTTTTTTTCACTTTTGTTCAGTCCCAAACTTTTTTTGATAATCTACTTTGCAGTTAAATTTTGAATTCTAGCAATTTTTTTTTTGGAAATTTTAGGGGGTTTGAGGGAAAAGCCGTTTATTTGGGCCCCTTTTAATAAGAACTTTCCAAAACTCTTTAAAACCTTCCCCAAAAAATTTTTTTATTTCTGAACTGGGAGCGAAATTCAGGTGGTAAGGGGAGCAAAGAAAGGGGGGAAGGGCATTGGAGTTAAGAGGTACGAAGGAAAAGGTTTCTCCCTTTTCCAGTCTGGGACACACATTTCCAGCCGGGCCCCCAGTTGCGGGCCGTCAGGCCCCGTCAAACGCTGGGGCAGGGGCCCGTGAAACTCATAACAACAGCGTCAAAACCCAAATTTTTTCCTTCAGTGGGTTTAAAGCAACCTTTCATCCGCAGTCTTAAACCCCTCGTCCCCCAGTCAAAGGCCACCAAAGTCGTCATCAGAAGGCAAACCCGGAAAAGGGATGTTAAAAGATCAAGAAGGGGCCAGAGGATTTTATTTTTTCGCTCGAAAACCCCCGTTTTCGATTTCCCCAGAGGGGGAGCAGGGAAACCGGTCAAAAACGGCAAAAACCCCCGGGCGGGGGGGGGCAACCCTTGCAATTCCCCCCTTTCTTGTAGCCCGCAGCTCCAAAGCCGAATGTCAGGGGCGATTGGAAAATCACCTGTTTGAAATGATATGCCGGGACTTTTCGGGTCCAACTGGGCTTTTCAGCAGAATTTGCTTGCGAGCCCCTTCATTTCCGGAAAAGGAGGAAGAAAGATGGGGGATTTTCGTATGGGGTTCCCCCCTCAAAAAGGGAGGGGGGCGGTCCCCAGAAGTCCGGAAAATGAATCCCCCCAGCCTGGGCCCGCGCCAAAACCCCGCTCCTCCCCTTAAACGCCTTCAAAAAGCTACAGGTCCCACAAGCCTGGGGCCTTCTTTTACAAGCCCCTGATTCCCCCCACGATGGGCATATGGGCCCCCCTTTTTGCCGAAAACCCCATAAGTAGAGGGAAGAACCTTAGGGGGCTAAACCCCACCCAAACCCTGTCTAGTCACAAGCAAACAATGCATAAGTTTAAATTTGGGGGGCACTTTGGGGCCAAAAAAAAGGGGCCCTACCAACGCCGGGGGCCCCCCCCAAACCCCTGTCACACAAAACCCTTTTTCTCCCGCCTCCCCCCCCCCGCCCACCACCAAGCGTTCCTCCGCTGCCCATGTCTCTCAAAAACAAAATCAGGGTGAGCCCCCCCCGCTTTCAGCCTCCACCATTCCCCCCATTAAACCCCCGCCCCCACCAGAGACCCCTCTACCCTTCCCCCCTCCCGCCAAATTTTTAAGACCTGCACGCCGTACAAACGGCCCGTCTTTTGCAGCCCAGCCTTTTGTCTTCCCCGGGTTTTTTGGAAACAGAAGAAAACCCCTTTAAACCCCCAAACCCCCCCCCCCAAAACCCCAAAAACCTGAATGGTTCCCGGGATGCCCCGCTTTTGGGCCCTTGGAAAAAGTTTTTCCTTTTTTTTTTTCCGGGCTGGGGGGGACCAAAGGGGTTTCCCCCACGCAGGCCCCTTGCCTGCCCCAATACCAAATGCCGAGCAGGGATTTTTTCTTTTTCCAAAAAGCCGGGCCCTTTCCCCGGCCAGCCCCGTGTCCCTCTAAAATTTTTAACGCGTTGTCTCATCGGGGTTTTCCCTTTTAAAATCCATCTCCACCCCGCCACATTTGGGCTTTTAAGCACGGCCCCAAAGGGCCCCTTTTATCTCCCGCGAAAAGCTCCCCTGGGGGGAGCTGGGGGGATGTCTTTGGGGGTGACGGGGCTCTTCCCCTCGGCCACTCTCTTCAAAAAAACCGGGAGGGATGGTCCAGGGCTCTTACCCCCCCTTCCCCCTGGTGGCATCACGTGCCCAGAGACAAACCGGGCCCTGTTTTAAAATTTAATTTTGGGCCTTTTGGGACCGTCCACACACAGGTCAGGGGCTGAGGAAAGGCTCTCCACAACAGACCTGAGCGCTGGCTGGGTGACCAAGGAACCTTGTGCAGCCAATGTGGTGTTCGATAACATGGAGCGAAATCTGCTGGCCTGCCCTTAAGATCGGTAGGCTGGACACATCCCTTGCCTGGCACAAGTCATAAAACCTTGTCCGACCATGAAGTTTCCTAAAGAGCTAACCCGTTCTGGACTGCCTGCTAAAAGAAGGCTCGAGGTCTGAGTTCGCACATCCTTCCGCCGATACGCGGCACCCTGCTCGACCCGCCTGGGCTTTGCGTTTGCGCGTCCGCACAGGAGCCTCCCCCCGTCAAACAGTCTCATTGTAGACGTGGGCAAACCACGCTGGGAATTCCACCCTCCACAAATGCTCCAACGATTGTGGGAGCACGCAATGCCATTCATACGCATTACGAGTGACCATGTGTCATGACAAGCAAGCGGGTGTTGAGCCACCGAGAGTGGAGGCAGGTGAAAGATCACGCACCAGTCCCTTGTCCAGTTTTGAAGAAAGCCACCAAAATGTTCATGCGGTACGATGCCCTTTGTCCAGCATGAGCATTGTAGGTTATTATGCTTAGTTGTTCTGGAATGATCTTGTGACCCACTCTGAAACATCAGGTTCCGCCCAGCGACTGGAGGAGGTAGACGGACAAAGATGCAGAGCCAGTTTCCTCTCCGTCCAAATCCACAAGTCCCGACAGTTTCCTCCAATTTTAATAATTTAATCGGTCCTTCATTAGGCAGTGGTTCAGGGTCCAAGCTAGTGCAAGGCGCAACCTCTCAGCATTCGTCAGGGGGATCTCTGAGGCAATTCAGGGCTGTGTGAAGCTGTGCCGGATGGAAGCGGAGGAGGAGGAGGAAGGAGGGAGGAGGAGCATTCCTAGACACCGACGTCCCTGCCTTGGAAAGAGGTTGGCCGTGAATTTGAGGGGCAGATGAGGAAGATGAGATTGCATATGCCTGCCCCCCCCTCAACCCAGAGCTAGGGGGAACTCAAGGCTCCACTCTCACATGAGTGGCTTGGATGCTCCATTACCCCTCCCAACAAGATCCTCGCATTAAGGTCCATCAAAATGAACAACAGTTTACTGGTGGGGTCCACCCTCCTGGATCCCCGTAACAAAACAAAACTCAGAGACACTTTTCCTTCTCCCCCCCCACCCAAATAGAGACTTAAAAAATGCAGGAATTGGAGACCCTTGCTGATTGATCAACTGGAGACATCTTTGCTCTGCTTCACGTTCTTCAAATGTCACGGTGGAACAACGCCAGCGACGTGACAGCAGTAGAGTGCCAAGTAGGCGTAGCGGCAGCAGCAGGCAAGGTGGCAGAAGCCTAATGGGTGACCTCTGGCAATCTTTGTTTACCACCTCACCAACGCATGCAATGCAGGGCACACATCCAACACACAGAGATCAGCTTAAGATCATGGTGCACGACTATCTGCGTCTCAACACCGATGTTTTTGCATGTGTTCCGGACCCAATAGACTTCTGGGTATCCAAAATGGACGAATGGCCCGAGCTGGCTCGTCACGCCATAGAGGTGTTGTCCTGCCCAGCAGCCAGCGTCATATCTGAGCGGACCTTCAGCACAGCTGGAGGAGTCATTACAGACAAACGCATCCGGCTTTCCACAGATAATGTGGATCGTTTGACTTTCATCAAGATGAATCAGGCATGGATCTCTGATGATGTTGTGGCCCCAATTGCCGAGGTCACCGATTAGTTGCCAGTCTACTTCACATTCCTTTTCAAACAGAAATGGTCCTCTTGAAAACTTTTTTTTAAAATGATCATTTCTTACTGCAATTTTTATTCTCTTTTCCCAACAGTTCATTTGCTGGTTTTGCTGTGAGGAGACTGTAAAAGACAGCAAGGTTTCATGACAACACCGTATTCCATTTACTCACTTTATCTTAAGAAGTTTTCGCATTGTCAATGGTTTTGAGGTCATGTTGCTGTGAGATACAGCAATAATCATGGTCCTTTGGAACAGAAATGTGACTTCTAAGTGGCATTTCTCCCTCACAATTTTTAATAGTGGCTGAGAAGTCATATTTATAATTTTTTGGGGTCATGTTGCTGTGAGATACAGCAATAATTATGGTCCTTTGGAACAGAAATGTGGCTTCTAAGTGGCATTTCTCCCTCACAATTTTTAACAGTGGCTGAGAAGTCATATTTATAATTTTTTTTGGTCATGTGCTGTGAAATACAGCAATATACATGGTCCTATTTAACAAAATGTGGCTTCTAAGGCATTTTCCTCACAATTTTAACAATGGCTGAGAAGTCATTTATATTTTTGGGCATGCTGTGAATGCACAATACTACAGTCCTATTTAAAATGTTGTTTTAACAGACATTTGTTCTTCACAATTGACAAAGTGGCTCAAGGCATGCTTTGAATTTGGGCATTTACTGTGACATGCGCTATACTACAGTCATTCAAAAAATGTTGTTTCTAACAGACATTTGTTCTTCACAATTGACCAAAGTGGCTCAAGGGTCATGCTTTGAATTTTTGGGGGCATTTTGCTGTGACATGCAGCTATACTACAGGTCCTATTCTAAAAAATGTTGTTTCTAACAGACATTTGTTCTTCACAATTGTCAAGAGTGGCTCAAGGGTGATGGTGCTGTCAGAAACAGGAATAGGTAGGACACTGTTAATGGACACATATTGCAAAATGACTTGTTTTTGCAAGATCTTTAACATAGCTATCAATCCCTGTATTGAGACAACCCATTTAATACAATGAAAAAAAGAGAAACAAAGACATGGTGGGATTCCATCCTATTTTAAAAATGTGTTTTCTAGAATTAAAGTACTAAAAAACTTGCATGTACAAAATAGCTGTTAAAAAAATTCCTCTGAATTGTACAAGGATGTACACGGAAAACTTGACCAGAGGAGTTATTTTCAGAGGACATGGAGGATGGAGCACGACAGAGAACAAAGTACAGAGACCAATTTCCTCCAGCACGATTGAGTAAAATGAGCAAAAAATGCCAAGAAAAAGCACCTGGGTGAAACAGGAGGGTTAACCACCAGTATTTCAAGTGAACGCTCATTGGTCCACACTCACTCGGAGCGGCAAGCGCTACCCAGGTATTGACTGTGTACAAGGAAGGCTGAGTCTCACACTTCCCGCGTCCCGCACTTCTGCTTTAAGCACGACAGTTTTCGTTGCTGCGTCCATCAGGGCATTTTACCATGCGGTTAATCAGATTGACGGAATACCGCCAGCCATGGCTTTCACCGCACCCACTGTAACCTCCGGCTCTGGGTCATGCAGTGCCCAGGACAGGTTAATCAATGTCCAGGTTCAACTAAAATGGTGTGAAAGACCCCTTTTTCGCACTTTTTAAAATGTGGGGTCAGCAGTTGGGCTCATGCTGTGGCCCAGGACAGGTATAGTCAATGTCCAGTTCAACTAAAAGGTGATGAAAGACTCCTTTTTTCCGGCACTTTTTAATGTGGGGGTCATGCAGTTTGGGCTCATGCTGTGGCCCTGGACAGATAGTCAATGTCCAGTGAAACTAAATGTGTTGAAAGACTCCTTTTTCCCGGCACTTTTTTAAATGTGGAGGTCATGCAGGTTTGGGCTCATGCTTTGCCCAGGAACAGGTTAGACAATGTCCAGTGAAAACCTAAAACGGTGTTGAAAAGACCCTTTTTCCGGCAACTTTTTAATGGGGGGGTAATGGCAGTTTTGGGCTCATGCTGTGGCCCCGGACAGGTATAGTCCAAAATGTCCAGTTCAACTAAAATGGTGGTTGAAAACTCCTTTTATCCGGCACTTCTTAAATGTGGGGGTCCATGCAGGTTTGGTGGGCTCATGCTGTGGCCCAGGACAGGTATAGTCAATGTCCATGAAACGAAAATGGGGGTTGAAAGACTCCTTTTTTCCGGCACTTTTTAAATGTGGGGGTCATGCAGGTTTGGGGCTCATGCTGTGGCCCAGGACAGGTATAGTCAATGTCCAGTAAAACTAAAATGGTGGTTGAAAGACTCCTTTTTGCGGCACTTTTTAAATGTGGGGGTCATGCAGGTTTGGGGCTCATGCTGCGTTCCAGGACAGGGATATTCAATGTCCAGTTCAAGTAACATGATGGTTCAAATCATACTGCCTTCTGTCACTTTTTAATTTGTGGGTGATGCAGGTTTAAGGGTCAGGCTGTGGTACAAGACAGGGATAGTAAATGGTCTGTGACTTTTTTTCTGTGACTTTTATAACCTAAGTGTGTTGCCTAAGATGTAGCACGTATCCATTTGACTGTTGTGGATGTTAATTTCAGCTTCTCCAGCCTTGTTTGGGTGTAATAATGAAGGTGTTGTTGCTCTCCCATAGACTTTAATGGTCATCGCGCATAATCGATGCTCACTATCGAAAAACCTTATCGATAGCGGCCGACTATCGACTATCGATCGATCTCGATAGCCAACGCAATCGCTCAACACTAGTAATGACTCCTCCAGCTGTGCTGAAGGTCCGCTCAGATATGACGCTGGCTGCTGGGCAGGACAACACCTCTATGGCGTGGCGAGCCAGCTCGGGCCATTCGTCCATTTTGGATACCCAGAAGTCTATTGGGTCCGGAACACATGCAAAAACATCGGTGTTGAGACGCAGATAGTCGTGCACCATGATCTTAAGCTGATCTCTGTGTGTTGGATGTGTGCCCTGCATTGCATGCGTTGGTGAGGTGGTAAACAAAGATTGCCAGAGGTCACCCATTAGGCTTCTGCCACCTTGCCTGCTGCTGCCGCTACGCCTACTTGGCACTCTACTGCTGTCACGTCGCTGATATTGTTCCACCGTGACATTTGGGGAACGTGAAGCAGACGCAACAGATGTCTCCAGTTGATCAATCAGCAAGGTCTCCATTTCCTGCATTTTACTCTCTATTTGGGTGGGTGGAAGGAAAGTGCTGATTTTTGTTTTGTACCGGGGATCCAGGAGGGTGGCCACCCAGTAACTGTTGTTCATTTGATGGCCTTAATGCGAGGATCATGTTGGAGGAAATGGAGCATCCAACACTCATGTGAGAGATGGAGCCTTGATTTCCCAAGCCTCTGGGTCGAGGGGCACTAGCAAACTGATCTTCCTCATCTTCCCCTCCGCCTCAAATTCCCCAAACCCCTCTTTCCAAGGCGGGATTCGGTAACATCGTGTCTGGGAATAACTCCCCTCCTCCTCCCCTCCTCCTCCGCGCCTCCGGCACAGCTTCAACACAGCCCGACTCCCTAGATGACCCTGAGACTATGCGCCACCTTGCACTACTCTGGACCCCAACCATCCCTAAAAAGACCAAAATTGTGAAACGTGGGGCCTTGGGGATTTGACGGAAAAAGGCTCCGGCCCCCATCGGGCCTTCTCCTCCTCCTCGCTGGGGGGGACCTGTTGTTTCGAGTGCCAACTCTTTCCCAGAACTAAATCCCCAAATGCTCATGCTGACAAGGAAATTGTCGCACTGACCATTTTGGTGGCTTCTTCAAAAACTGGCAAGGATGGGCAACCCTTTTTCCCCCTCCCCCACTCTGGGTGGTTAACCCTCGAGGTCCGTACCGCGCTTGTCAGGCCCATGTGTCACTTCGTACGCGTAATGGCATTGCGCTCCCCACAATCGCTGGACATGTGGAGGGTGAATTCCAGCGTTTTGCCACGCCCAACAATGAAGGGGTTGACGGGGGGGCCCGAGCTACCTGCAACGCACCAGGGGGGATGAAGCAGGGGGAACGGGGGAAGTGCAAATCAGCCCCTCACCTTCTTCCAGGCATCCAGCCCCCGGGTAGCTTTTTAAAAATTCTGCGACAAGGTTCATACATGTCCAGCAAGGTTTGGCCCAGCCTCCCGATTTAAAGGGGCGGCCAGCAGATTTCGCCCGTTATCGCACACCATTTTGCCTGGCACAAGGTTCTTGTCACCCAGCCCCTGGGTCTCGTTGCTTAGACCCGCCACAGCTCCTGCCTGTTGTGGAGGGGCCCCCAAGGCAGATTAAATTTCAACACGCCTGGTGTCTCGGGCACGTATGCCAAACCAGAGGACCGGGGGGGAAAGACCCTGCCCACCCCTGCGGTTTTGAAACGGGCGCCACCTGAGAGCCACGTAAACCCCCCAAGACACCCAAACCCAGCTCCCCCTGAGCGTCACAGAGAAAAAGGGCCTTGGACGTGCTTACTGTCCAGGTCGGTGGGAGATGGACTTTTTTCCGGACCAGAGCAGACAACACCTTGAAATTTTAGATGAAAAGGCGCCAGGGCGGGGGCCCGGGTTTTTCGGCAAAAAATCCGCTCGGCATCTGGTAGGGGGGCGGGCGGGGGCCATGACTGGCGGAACCCACGGTGTCCACCAACAAAGGCAACATTTCCCAAGGGCCCAAAAAACCGGCAATCCCGACATCGGGTTTTTTGGTTTTTGGGGAGGTTTTTGGTTAAAGTGTTTCTTCTCCCCCCAAACCTGGAAAGCCCAAAGGTTTGGCTGCAAACTGGCCGCTGACGGCGTCACCCGCCAAAGGGGCGGAAGGAAAAGGGGGTAGGGGGGTCTCGGGTGGTGCTGGGGACTCGGGCGACGGGGAGGGGGAAGCGGGGGCTGATCCCGATCATGACTTGAGAGACTCACTGAGAACCTTGGTGGGGGCGGGGGAGGGAGGGGGAGACAGAGGGGTGACAGGTTGGGGGCCCGGGCTCGGCCCGGGCCCTTTTTTTTGGCCAAGTGTTCCCTCCATTCAACTCATCATTCGTGCATGTGCAACATGTTGGTGGTGGTTAACCCTAAGGTTCTTGCCTCTACTTATGCGTTTACGGAAAAGGGGCGGCATATGACATCGCGGGGTGAATCAAGGGTTTCTCAAAAAGGCCCAGCTTAAAGGGGTCCTGGCCCCTTTTTGACGGCGATAAGGAGCTTTTTTGCGCTGCCCGGGCGGGGCGGAATCATTCAGCGGACTTCTGCGACCGCCCTCCCCCTTTTTGGGGCGGGCCGTTTTGACACACCCCATCGTTTCCTCCCGCCACTGATAAGCGCTCGCAAGCAAATTCTGCCGAAAAGCCCCGGGAGGGGATCCGCAATGTCGTCATCATCATCATCATTCACAACACGGGTGACTTGGTCTCCTGACTTTCTGCATCCAGAAGCTCGGCTACAAGAAAGGGGCACTGCAAGGCTTTCCCCACCGCCCGGTTTTTGCCGTTGACCGCTTCCTTCACCTCCTCTATGGCATCAGTAACGGGGCTCAGAGCAACAAATCATCCTTTTGATCTTTTAACATGCCTTTGACCCAACCGCTTTTTTGCATAAAAGAGGTCTCAACAATGGTTTATCCACATGGTGGGTACACGATTTGACTTTTGGGCTCTTCATTTTGGGAGGGGATGCTGATATGCGATGACAACATTTTGGCCGGGACGCGAGGACGGGGGGTAAGACTGCTAGATGCAGGTTGCATTAAACCACAAAGGACAGATTGCGACAATTTTCCCGTTATTTTAGATCACAGGGCCCCACCCAGCGATGACAGGCCTGACGGTCCTGCAACTACGATCCGCTGGGATGCTGTTGTCCCCCCGCACTGGAGCACCTTCTCCTACCTCTACCTCCATGTGCTACCCCCCCCCTTTTGCCCTTTCCCCCTGCATTTTGCTCCATGTTCAAAAAAAAAAAATTTAGAAGGTATGGAAATTTTTGGAAAGTATCTTTTTAAAAGACGGCAATCAAGCTATTCTCAAAACCCCTAATCAAAACAAAATTGCTGGATTTAAATTAACGCAAGGTTCCATCAAAAAACCCGGACTGCAAAAGTCCAAAAAAAAAACGTTCTGTTATGTTTTTTGGGATAATAAACGGTATTTTTTTTGCACCTTTCAATTCACCTGTGGTAAAATAGAATTTCTGTTTTAAGATTTACGTAGATCTCGTCAAGAACATGCTGGGGGTGCAAAAGTCAAAAAAAACCCTAAATTTATGTTTTGATATAATAAACGGTAATTTTTTTGCACCCTTTTAATTCACCTGTGGTTAATTGAATTTCTGTTTTAAATTTTCGTAAGCGCGTCAATAACTGCTGGGGCCAAAAGTCAAAAAACACGTAACTGTTATGTTTTTAATAATAAAAGGGATTTTTTTCACCTTTCAATTCACCTGGGTGAATATAGAATTGCTGTTTTAAATTTACGTAGATGCTGCGTCAAAAACAGTGCTGGGGGGGGCAAATTCAAAAAACCGTAACTGTTATGTTTTTAAAAATAAAGGTATTTTTTGCACCTTTTTAATTCACCTGTGGTGAATATAGAATTGCTTTTTAAAAATTTTTCGTAGTTGCGCAAAGAACGGCTGGGTGGCAAAAATCAAAAAACACGTATGTTATGGGGTTTTGATAAAAAACTAAAATTTTTTTTTCACCCCTTTCAAATTTACCTGGGTGAAAATAGAATTCTGTTTTAAGATTTACGTAGAGCTGCGTCAAAGCATGCTGGGGATGCAAAAAATCAAAAAAAACGTAAAAGTTTTTTTTGATAAATAAACGGGATTTTTTTTCACCTTCAATTCACCTTGGTGAAAAAAAATTCTGTTTTAAGATTTACTAGGCGCTCAAGAACATGCGGGGGTGCAAAAATCAAAAAACCGTAAATGTTATGTTTTTTATATAAAAACGGATTTTTTTCACCTTTCAATTTACCTGGGTTGAAAATAAATTGCTGTTTTAAGATTTACAATCGCGTCAATGAACATGCTGGGGGTCAAAAGTCAAAAAACACGAACGTTTTGTTTTGAATAAAAAACGGTATTTTTTTTTCACCTTTCAATCACCTGTGGGGGAATAAGAAATTTTTGTTTTAAGATTTACGTAGATGCTGCTCAATAACTGCTGGGGCGAAAAGCAAAAAACACGTAACTGTATTTTTTTTGTACGATACACGTATTTTTTTGCAACAAACAAACCCTTTCTGACTACAAATTGCGGATTGTAATTTAAATCAAGGGGGAATACAAAAGTCCAGGGGGAATGGGGAAAATTGAACACCTATCTGAAATGTAACGATAAAAAAAGTGGGGTTTGCAGCAACAAAGAGACCTCATACAGAAATTATGTTTTTATACAATATAATCAGGCTGCCCCCAAATCCAGGAAAAAATTTCAATAGCAAACGTTAAAAATAAAGATATTCCACTACAATTCTACACAAGCTTTGGGGAACTTTTTCCATGTTCTTTATAATAAGCTTGTCTTTTCGCCCCGGGCCCCCCCCCCCCCCGCGCCCACCGCCGGGTATTTACAGCGGAGATCGCTTTTAAAAATTTTCCCAGCTAACTACATAAAATCTTCAAATCTCGGGGGGGGGGGGCGTGGCTTGGTCCTGCATGGTGTCGGACGTCTAGGACAGAAGCTCCGTGAGGAAGGTTAAAAAAACGCCTCAACTAAACCTCTAATCGGTAGTTTACACCGGCTATTTGGATGCTCTAGGAGCAGGTGGTGCTGAACATCCCAAGGGAAGGAAGAAAACAAATTTAGAGCGCGCCCGAACCCGGCTTGGAGCAGTGGAGCAGAGAAGCAGAAGAACGAGCAACGGTTACGGCCGCCATCTTAGAACGGGACACTGTGAGCGCACTGACGGAGAGGCTCCCGCCGGCTTCTTTCATTACTGGCATAGAGCCGGGGCTGAAGCGCAGCGTCCCCGGGCCCCAGAGAAAACCTGTGGGATATAAGGAAACGGAATCTTGGGAAAAACAGCGCCCAGACCCACCAGTCACATCCTGCCCCCCCGAGACCCATCTTTGCCGGCAAGCGGGGGTCCTCCTGGGCTTGGCTGCTCACCGATCTAGAGCTGAAGAAACGGCCAGAGGAGCAGCAGAACGAGCGCACAGACTATCCAGCTCTGGCTCTGTGCAGAGGGCCGGATCCGGCACGGGCAGCAAGCGTCGCAGCCGTCTTGGTCCGCCTTCTTTACTTGCAGGAAGCACCAACCCCCTACAGGTCATACCAGCTTAATCCGGGCCCCCCAAAAAACCTCTCCTGTGACCAGACCCCATCCGGGACGGGACATTTAGGCTGCAAGATTGACCCCACTACTAGTTCTCCTTATAGGGGATAACCTCTCACTAGCCTGTAACCCCTATCCACGATCCCAAAAACCCGGCTGGAAAATTTACAAGGACATAGCGACTCCACTGTAATAACAGAATACCTCACCTCTGGTAGTCTTGGCGACATAGCCCCCCGATAATGAGATTGCTGACAGCTGCCCCTGCACGTCCCTTTACCTAACAGTTTACCTGCTGTGATACTGCTGAGCAGCTGCACAAGACAGCTAATCCACAAACACAGCTCCTCACCAAGGCCTGGCTCGCAGTGTGCAAATAGCACAGATCAGCAAGAAGCAGGGTAGCTCATTGACAAATAATATAGCACATCAACAGCTAATATAGCTCATCAACGAGCGCAGCAATCTGTTAACAGGCGTAAGGCTCTTCAATAACTAGACTGGAGTACTATCGAACACCACAGTTCCTTAATCAGCAGTGCAGCTCATGTACAAGTGGTATGACTCCTCAATAAACAATACAAGCCATCAACAAACAGAACAACACCTCAAGAAACTGTGCGGTTCTTCTACGAGCACATCAACAAGCAGAGCAGCACTTCAACATACAGAACTGCTCATCAATGACCAAAGCCACACATCAATAAAGGACACAGCTCAGCATCAAGTAGTAGAGCTCATTCATCAGCAGTACAGCGCAGCAATAAGCAGCATAGTCCTTCAGCAGCCAATAAATCTCATTGAGGTGTAGTGCAGCCCCTCCACAAGTGGTACAGCTTGTCAATAAGTAGTATAAACTTTCAATAATTGGAGTGGCTCATTAATAGGCAGTGCAACCCACACACTGCTCACTAGTAAGCAGCAGTATCAAAGAACCAGTCATTGATGGACAGGACAACACTTCAATAATCAGCCCAAAGCTTCAAGACGCAGAGCAGTCCAACATCAAACAGTCCGGTTCAGCAACACACTGACAACACCTTGACAACTTGTCCAGACCACTGCCAAAGATTCAAGTTCCTCAACAAACTACGGTAACAGTCAGCGGACTGGTTAGTTCATCAGTAGATAATATAAGTCTGCTAAGAAGTAGAAAAGATCGTCAATACAAGGAGAAGCCCGTCAATATTCAAAATAGTCTATCAATAGACAGCACACTCTAATTAGAAGTCGCAGAAACCACTACCAAGAAAACCACAACTTCCCTAGCCTTCTCCTTTGTGTCAAAAGGTGGTTCAGCTCACCGTTGGAAATAAAGTAGCGCATATTGCCCTTTCGAGACTCTATTTGGTCCTTCTTGCTAAGGGACTTCAGCTCTCTTATTAAACCTTATATAACCTCCCCTAACAAGAGCTATAATGGGAGGAAACTCAAAAAAGAACCAGTCCCAACCCACTAAGCTGACTGACTTTTATCAAACTCCTTCTACGCGGTCGCAAAATAGAGAAAGACAAACTATCTCGCCGCCTCTATCCCAAGCATCATCAAGGAGGGACTCTGTGGAGATAGAGCAACATGAAACTACTGGTGCTTACTATGCCTCTGAACAGACCCTCCAACGTCTTTTCTCATCCTTTAGGGAAACCCTCCAAAATGATTTTAAAATGATGATGGGAGACTTTAAAGCCGATATTCAAGCTCTTATCTCTCGTACAGAACATGTGGAGAAGAAAATGGCGGAGTTTGCGACGTCACATAACCTCCTCATTGACGCGAACAATGCCCTGGAAGAGGAAGTTCAGAGGCTTTCGTCAAAAATTCTGGACTTAGAAGATCGCTCTAGGCGTAATAACATTCGTATCAGAGGAGTTTCTGAATCAGTTTCTTCGGAGGCACTCCCGCAGTTTCTGACCGATCTAATGGCTTTGGTTATGCCGGAGGCTTCGGGTTATGATTTGATGATCGACCGTATACATAGACTCCCCAAGCCAAAACATCTCTCTGCGTCTCTCCCTAGGGACGTAATTGCCAGGATCCATTTTTTCAAAACAAAAGAGAAATTCTTAAGAGCCATTAGAGAATACACGGGTCTGCCTGAGAAGTTCAAAGATATCTCTATATATCCAGATCTTTCTGCAGGAACAATGCTTAGAAGAAAGGAATTTGCTTCTTTGACCAAAATCTTGAGAGAAAACAATATTGCCTATCACTGGGGTTTCCCTGTCAAACTAATCATTACAAAGGACTCTTCCACGGTGATCTGTGCATCCCCAGCGGCAGCAAAGACGTTCTACTCTCATGGGGGTCTGCAACTAACCATCAACACTCCCTTCAAGAAAACTGATAAAAGGCCGGCCTATCCTCACCAATCTGGAATGAGGTCACTCGTCGCTCCAGAGCACGTCATAATGACTGAATATCCGCCGAAATACAGTTAGCTTCTTATAAACGAGTTCTTCGCTTGTGAGGTTAAAATATTCTCTTAGTTAAAGTTTAATACCCCTTTTTTTATGCAGGTCTACTACGAGGACTTTCCCCAACCTGGTCCCCTGAAAAGGGACAACTCATGATGTTAGGGTCTCCGGAGTGCTTTGGGACCCCCTTGGTTAACATGTTTGCTTTCAGTTTTTCTGCCATGTTGCTGTTATGGTTTGCCACCACTATGCTACCTGCTCCGATGGGCGTCGAGATTATTCTCTCTAACTATTTTTGGGATAACTTAACAATGGGAATAAACTAATGTCTATAAACACTAATGGGCTCAATCCCCCTTTCAAGAGGGTCCTCTCAGTGAGGGATGTTTAAAAGCCAAAATTGAATGTAACTATGTATTCAGAAACAACATTTAAAAATCGTCGATTCCCAAAGC
>JAODAL010025210.1:0-59085 GCA_025379985.1 Phyllomedusa bahiana
AGACATATTTTAACAGTAGATTGCGCTTGGTGTTACTGGAGTTTTTAAAAACAATGTAACAGAAATAGTAGGGTGGGAGCTCTAGTGTGATGGGGCATCAGCAGTATATTTAAAAGTAGATTGCAGCTTTGGCTGTGAATTTGGGGTACAAACATGGGTGTAAACGCAGAATAATAAATGCAGCTTTGTGTGAAAGAGCAAACGACTATAAAACGTTTATTTGCGCTCTTGGGTGTGACTGGAGACATTTTTTATGTTTGATTTTAGCAGGTTGTGGGGTAAAAGTTTTTCTCCGTGGCAGCGGTAATTTCCTCGGTTTCACTTTCGCGGGTGTATTACATGGCGGTATGTATGTCTGCGCTCCGGTCACAGCCCAGGCGGTACAGGGTCTCCGCATTAACCAGCTTTCCACGTCCTCTGCTTGTTTTTTGTTTCCCCGAATGACTCAAAGGGGATTGTAGGCGGCGGGGGCCCCAGTGGGGCCGTGACTCATGGTTTGTCTATTTGCCGCTCTCCCCCCGCTGGGGGCCTTTTTTAAGTAATTTTTGGAGGGGGAATTTAGACCCACAGAGGGAATAGAAGGTTTTTAGCGGGTCCCCGCACCCCGCCGGTCCTCCGTTATTTATTCCCCCGGCTGGTTTCCTGGCGCTGCGGGCCCATACAGAACGGCGGGGGAAACCCCCCAAACTTCGCTTAAAAGGGGCCCCCCTAGAATGCGGAAATAAGGGGGGGGGGGGGTCCCCGGGGGGCTCCTGTGGGTGCTGAGCTGCTCTGACCCCAATGAGACGCTCGCAAGCTGTCAAATATGGCGCAGCATGCAAGTTTATAGGTTTTTTACTGGGAAAAATTGACCCCGAACGAGGTGCTATTTTATTTGGGGGCCCCGGGGGACATACAAACTCCGGGGCCCGGGGAGGAAAGGGGTCCCCGTCCTCATAAAAAACAGCTCCTTTTCTATAAAGGGTGAATTCCCAAAAATTTGGGGTTATTTTAGAAAAACTAACATAGGGGGCCGGGGGTTTCCCGGGGTCCCATTGGGGCGCTAGAGTTCAAGGTTTTTTTCGATTTAAGCATCACAATGGTTTACATTAGGTTCCCCTTGGCCCTTAAAAACGCGGGCCCGAGAACTTTTTTTTTTCGCAAAAGGGTTTTTCGCGTTTTTCGCGCATTGGCCCAAAAAAAAAAAAAAAACGGGTTGTAGGATAATTTTAATGCAAAAAAGCGCCAAAAAACGGGTCAAATACCAAAAAAGGGTTTCCCCGTAAAGGGGAAAAAAAATTTCCCTGAAAGTGTATGGATGGGAAACAAAGGTTTTTTAAAGGGGTGACCTTTGTGTCTTTCCCTTTTTAAAGATTACTTTTGTGTAAACCTCACATATCAAAAAAAAAAAAATATATATATATTTTTTTAGGGACATACCCATGTAAACAGCATTAAAAAACTGTCTGTTATCTCTTTGCAACAAATTGGTTTAAAAAATGGCCCCCCTGTAGTTGTTTTTTAGAGATCCCCCTTTTAATCCAAGAGGCGCCTATTTTGAAATTACACCCTGTGTCCAAACATCCCTGAGCTGTGAGGAGTGGTCTGGAGATAAGGACGTGCCAATAGGCCCTCACAGACAGGTACATGTGATGCTTCTTATCTACTAATTTGCAAAAGTATAAAAAACTGCCATTTTGTGAATAAAGGCCGGAAGCACTTTCATAGCAGCAAGGCATGTTGTGATTTGTTTTCTCGGTGCACCCTTTGTTATTTTGTAAGCTAATTTGGGCCCCCACAAGGACAGAATAGCCCCTTTGAGGCTACTTCCATATCAAAAGTAATCAGCAAAGGACGCATCAGATGAAGAAAGTGCAGGAAGAAGCATACTGTGAAATAAGCGCTTCTTTCACTGCAAACTATAAGTCGTGTGACCGTAGCCTTAGCCTGGATTCACACGGCTTATTTTTGCGCGCATTTTGGTGCACAAAATTCAAGTTTATTTTGCAAAATGTGCACAAATAAAAGTGACATTAACGGCCCATTGACTTAAATGGGATTAAGCGCGCATCCGGCACACAACTGTGCTTTGTTTGCATACTGTTTGCCACGTTATGTGCTGTACAAGAAAAACGGATTATATAAGCCTGTACGCACTAAAAAAATTGGTCATATACAGTGAGGTTCCCTGCACTGAGAAAAATGTATGAAAATAAACATCAAAGATGCATCCAATGATAAAAATGCACATAAAACCGCATAAAAAATGGGCACCATTGATGAACTAGAAGGGCACATACTGCTCAGGGGCTCGGAAGGTAAGAGGCCGCATCACCTAAAGGGGTTGTCTCACTCCATTGATTCATCTCACCTCAGTCCTGTTTTCTTGGTTTAATTTTGAATTCAGGGGTGCGTTTACTGGCTTCTACTAGGCTGCAGTAGAAGCCAGGTCTGAAATCTATAGCAACCAGTGTGGCAGCCTATCAGGAGGATCGAACAGGTCTGTAGCTATAGCACCAGCGCTGGCAGCCTTCAGGAGAGATCAAAAGGTATGTAGCTATAGCGACCAGTGTTGGCAGCCCCTATCGGGAGAGGTCCAACAGGTCTGTAGCTATAGCGCCAGTGTGCTTCGGGGCATTTACTATTTAAAGGGGGGATTAAAAAAACAGGTATGTAGCTATAGGACCAGTGTGGAGCTACTAAAGGGCGTTTTCAAGAATCGATATTAGAAACAGGTCTGTAGCTATAGCGATCAGTGCTGACAGCCTATCAGGAAATATTAAACAGGTCTGTAGCTATAGCACCCAGTGCTGGCAACCTATCAGGAGAGATCACACAGGTCTGTAGCTATAGCAACCAGTGCTGGCAGACTAACATGAGAGATGAAACAGGTCTGTAGCTATAGCAACAGTGCTGGCAGCCTATCATGAGGGATTGAACAGGTCTGTAGCTATAGTGACCTGAGGAGCTGATGCAGCCCATACAATAGGGGATATCTAGGAATAGGTAGGACATTGTTAATGGACACATATTGCAAAGTGACTTGTTTTTGCAAGATCTTTAATATAAAAAGCAGCGATCCCTGTAGTGAGACAACCTTAAAAGAATGTCTATAGAGATGAATTCACACAATGGGCCTTGTTAATTAAAACTGCCCAAAAGTAGCGCTGGGTTCACACAGCTTATTTTTGCACGCTTCTTGATGCACAAAATTAATGTTTTTTTTCACAATTACGCATCAAAATGCGCAGGAAAAAGTAACCTTAATGTCCCATTAACTTAGTAGGGAATAAGTGCGCTTTGGGCACACAACTGAGTTTTTTTTGCGCAATGTTTGCGCTCCACAAAAAACGGAAGCACAGGGTTATCACCAGCACGTAAAGGCGCCAAAATACAGGTCAAATACAATGAGGTTCCGTGCACTGAGAAAAAGACATGAAAATAAGCATCAAGCAATCATGAAAAGACACAACAAATGAAGAAAACTGTGAGAAAAATCGCTGCAAAATGTAAGTCGTGTGACCGTAGCCTAAGCCTGGATTCAAACGGCTTATTTTTTTTTAGCCTGGTTTTTAGTGCACAAAATTCAAGATTATTTTGCAAAATGCGCACAAAAAAGTGACATTAACGGCCCATTGACTTAAATGGGAACCGGCACACAACTGTGCTTTGTTTGCATACTGTTTGCCACGCAAGAAAAACGGAAATGCAGGACAATTATAAGCCCATAAATATGGCAAAAAAATGGGTGAGGTTCCCTGCACTGAGAAAAACGCATGAAAATAAGAATCAAAGACGCAGTCAATGAAAGAAATGCAGGTAAAACCGCATAAAAAACAGGCGCCATTGATGAACTGGAAGGGCACATATGCTCAGGGGCCCGGAAGGTAAGAAGCCGCATCACCTTAAGGCTATGTTCACAAGGCTTAAAATGGGACGTATTTCAGTCATTAATTACGCGCCGTAGTGCGCGAATTACGGCTGGAATACGTCCCAGTCATTACGGTAATCCACAGTTCTCATAGAGAACTTAGTGATTACGTCTCCTCTCCCTGCTCGGCGAATCTGCCGCGGGGGGAGATAAGTGACATGTGAATTACCAGCAACGTATACGCGCCATTGGTAATGAAGGTCTATGGGCCGGCGAGGTGCCGGCCCCCCGCCCTGCATTTAAGCCATGTGAACCTAGCCTTAAAAGAAACCTTCTAATGAAGCTGAATACACACAATGGGCCTAGTTTATTAAAACTGTCCAAAAGGAGGGCCGGATTCACACAACTTAATTTTGGACTCTTTTTCTTGCTCAGAATTCACGTTTTTATGCAATTAAGTATCAAACTGCGCAAAAAAATTTACTTTAAGGTGCACGACCATTATTGGTGCATAAATGTGCCCAAAAGTTCCCTGCACTGAGAAAAAAGCATGAAAATAAGCAGCATAAGACTCAAGTGCAGAAAAGCACGTAAAAAGCATGGAAAAAAAAACAGGCTTACAAGCATGCGATCCTGCTGCAAAATAAACGCTTGTTTTATTGCAAAATTCTAAATCATGTGAAGGTAGCCTGAGGGTTGGTTAACTTTGGATTATTTTTGCGCGCTTCTTGATTATGCATCATAATACATGCAAAAAAGTGATGTTAAGGTCCCATTGACTTAAATGGAAATTAGTGAGCATCAAGCACTCGGCCGCACTTCTATGCGCCTTGTTTGCCACGTTGCACACTGCAAAAGAAAAAAATGGAACGATCAGCCTATAAACGCGAGAAAAAACAGGTCCAATAAAATGTAGTTTCTTTTACTGAGAAAGTAACTTTTTTAAAAATTTTTCTTACTTTTTCTCAGCACAGGGAACTTCATTGTATTTGACCCGTTTACGTGTTGATAACGATCCTGCGCTCCCATTTTTCTGTGTAACGCTGCAAACGGTGCAGTACAAAGGCGCAGCTGTGCGCCTGATGTGCGCTTATTCCCTAAGGTATGATCGCATGCAGTAAGCTTCAAACAATGTTCTAAACAACTCTCATTGATTGCAATGTAAAATAGGTGTTCACACCACACATTTTACAGGTGCATTTAAAGCCGATTTTACTGGCATAAACTTTAGTGACTTGTCAATTTTTAATGTGTTTTTACGCGATGGGGGATGGTATTTTTCAAAATATGCCTCTAAGCCAGGCTGTGTATAGTGGTGAGTACCTGTGCGCGTCACTATACGCCTGCTGTTGAAAGTACACGCCAGCCCGGCTTCTACTCACTTTTCCTTTTGGGGAATACACTGTGAAATCATACCAGTCAATGAGAGCCATGAGTTTACCAAATTTGGAGGGTGTACTTCGAGCGCATTGCAGTGCAGTAACACCCCGCAAATACGCCGTGATAACGTAGCGTAACCAGGCGTTTTTGAAGAGCAGTTTTCAGAGAGTTTCCGCTCCCAAAACAGCATCAAAAAAGCCTCCAAAACACCCCCAGATCATTTTCATTGATTCCTATGTAAAGCAGCGCTGTAGTTTACACACGTTTTAGCCTCTTCTTTAGAAGCTGTTTTGGCTGCTGAAAAAGAAGCATCCTGTCAATTTTTGAAGTGTTTTCTGCGCTGAAAATCCCTATAGGAATCAATGGGAAGCTTCAAAACCTCGTCCAACACCTCGGCGCGTTTTTAGACTCGTTTTTTAGTAAATTATTCATGTGTTTTTGGAGCGTTTTTCAGTGCATTTTATACCCTGGCTATTAATTTGTATGGATGAAAAAAGAGTTGAAAACCTCGTCCCAAAGTGCGTCAAAAACGCGCTGAGAAATGCATCTTAAAACCTCTTCAGAAAAAGCTTGTTTCGAGCGAGATTTTGATGCTAGTTTGGGCGCAGAAAATCAGCGTCCAAATAAGCTGTATGAACATACCCTAAGGGTCATAGGTCAGAATGGGTATGTTCACACGATGTTTTGGGCCGTGTACTGTATGCGGCAGAATACGCCAGGTGTTTTGGAAACACGCGCTGATCGCCGCATACTTCCACCCCCGGCCGGTCCCATTGAAATGCATTGCCAGCGGCTCGTAAGCGCCGCGAACAATTGACATGTCACTTCTCTCCCCTGGCGTACAATACGATTGTATTCAGTGTCGGACTGGGAGGTCTGGGGCCCACAGGGGAATTGATCTTGGGGGGCCAGGGTTACTGTACTGAAAAAATTCCCGGGGCCCTTTTTGTACATAAATGCGCCCATTTTTCCACAAAATAATATGTCCCAAAACAGAAGTGTATTGTGTAGTAAAAATACCCAAAGGGGAGTCAAAACTTTCTGTCACAGCCCAAAACTTATAAATAGACACGGGCTAAGTAGCCCTTTCCATATCCCTCCCCAAACCCAATACAATTTCCCCTCCACCCGCATACAATATCCCCCTCCCCCCAACATAAAATATCCCCTTTCCCACACATACAAAACCCCTTCCCTCCACCCATAAATATCCCCCCCCACCCACTTTAAAAATTTTCCCCCCTTTCCACCCCCCATACAATATCCCCCTCCCCCCAACTACAATATCCCCCCCACCCACATAAAATATCCCCTCCCCCACTTTTACAATACCCCCCCCCCCCACTAAACTTTCCCCCCTCCCCCCACATACAATATCCCCCTCCCCCCAATAAAAATATCCCCCTCCACCCACTACAATTTTCCCCCCACCCACATACAATATCCCCTTCCCCCACATCAATACCCCCTCCCCCCAAATTACAATTTTCCCCTTCCCCCCACAAACAATTTCCCCCTCCACCCGATACAATATCCCCCTCCACCCCAAACTTTTATCCCCCTCCCCCCACAAAAACCAATATCCTCCTCCCCCCACTTCCAATATCCCCTCCACCCACAAAAAATTTTCCCCCTCCACCCACATACAATATCCCCCAAACCCCACTTTAAAATATCCCCTCCACCCCTTTAAAAATCCCCCCACCCCCCCAACTTTACAATACCCCCCTTTAAAACCCACATCCAATACCCCCCTCCCCCCACATCCCAATACCCCCCTTTCATTTCACTTACACTTTTCCCCCCCACCGCTTAAAATACCCCCTCCCCACATACAATATCCCCCCCCCCCCAATCAATTCCCCCCCAAATACATACAAAAATCTCCCTCCCCCAACATACATTTACCCCCTCCACCCAATATTTTTACCCCCCTCCACCCACATAAAATTTATCCCCTCCCCCCCACTAAAATACCCCCCTCCCCCCCAATTTACAATATTCCCCCCCAAACCCACTTACAATTTCCTCCCCCCAACCCCAATACAATATCCCCTCCCCCCAAAATACACTACCCCCCTCCATTTTTCCCCTTGGTAAATTCCCCCCTCACCCCCCTTTTTAAAAATTTAAACACCACCCAAAAAAGTAAAAGTCTAACTCCTATCCCCCGGGTAAATTCGGGACACAGAAACCCTTAAACCCCACCAATAGAAAACCAACATAGGGGTTTCAGACCCCAGCTCGGGTTTTAAACCCTACAACACCGCCATATAGGGACCAATAGAGGTCAGACACCACCCTCGGGGTTTTAACCTAAAACCCCGCCAATAGAGACCACTAGAGGTCAGACCCCCAGCTCAGGTCAAAATCATTTTAAAATAAAAAAAAATAATCCCTAAAATGAGGGACTCACCCGAGACGTCCTATTGATGGTCGTTCTTTTCCCTCTTGAGTTTTCCCTTTTTCCCTTCTTTCTCCCAACCCTTTTCCAACCGCCATGATTTTGTCCGGGCCCAACTCATCCCTGCAAAAATTTTACACCAAATTTTTTTTGAATCCTCAATTTTCCACCCTTTTTCTTTACCTTTTCCCACCTTTTTCAAACTTCCCAGGGGTGGGAGGGGGGTTCAAGCCCATAACTTAGGGGCCCTGTACCCTAAGGGGTTGGAGGGTGGGGGGGGGCCCCCAGGTATAGATGGGCCCCTATTTGGGTTTAGGTATGCCCCCGCGGGAAAAATTTGGGTTTGGGCCCAGCCCCGGGTTTGGTTGGGGGGTTTTTAATAGCCATGGGTGGGTAGGTAGATAGATAAGCAGGTATTTAAGGGGGCTAAAGTTGGGAAAAGTAGATAGGCTTCAGTTAGGCTTGGGGGAACCCCCGTTAGTTAGGCTGTAGGGGGGTTTGGGGAGTCCCAATTAGGTAGGATTTAGGTAGGGGGTTTCCCCCCCGTTAAAGGTAGTTTGGGGGGTTGTTTGGGTCCCCCCTTTTATAGGTGCAAGCAGTTGGGACCCCCTTTTGGTAGTTTCAGGAAAATTAGGGGGCTCCTTTTTGGGACTTTTAAGTTAGGGGGGCTCCTTTAGGTTTCTATAAAAGTTTTGGGGTCTCCCTTTTGGTATTTAAAAGGTTTGTTAGGGGGCCCCCCTTTAGGTTTTTTACAGTTAGGGGTCTCCTTTAGGTAGTTTTAAGGTAAATTAGGGGCCCCCTTTAGCTAGTGTGCAAAAAAGTCAGGGCCCCCCTTTTGCTTTGTTTGGTAGTCGAGGGCCCCCTTTGTTTTAGGTTTTTCCCCGGGGCCCCCCTTTTTTTTGTTAGGGCCACCCCGTTGGGGTCAGGGCCCCCTTTTTAGTCGGGGCCCCCTTAGATGCCCCGGGCCCTTCCCCTTTTAAGGGGAGCAAGGAAACCCCCCCTTTTAGCGGGCCCCCCTTTTAGTTTGGGCCCGGGCCCCCCTGTAGATTTGTAGGGCCCCCCTGTAAAATAGAAAAGGGGCCCCCCGGAGGTAGCCCCGGGCCCCCATTGATTGAGGGGCCCCCCCGTTGTTTGCCAGGGGCCCCCCCCTTTTAGTCGGGCCCCCCATAGGAGCCAGGGCCCCCCTTGTTAGCCAGGCCCCCCCTTGTAGCCCGGGCCCCCCTTTTGTAGCCAGGGCCCCCCCCCTTTTTTTGCCGGGCCCCCCTAGTAGGGAAACCCCCCCCCCCCCCTTGGAGCCGGGCCCCCCCCTAGTAGGTTTAGGACCCCCCTTAGTGTAGGGCCCCCCTTGTGGGCCCGGGGCCCCCACCTAGTTGTCAGGACCCCCCTAGTTTTCAAGGACCCCCCCCAGTAGCCAGGAGCCCATTGTTTGGTTTAGGGCCCCCCTATAGGTAGCCAGGGGCCCCATGTAGTCAGGGGGGGGTCCTTTTTAGAGGGGCCCCCTATTAGGTGCCCGGGCCCCCCCTGGGGTTTGCCCCGGGCCCCCCCCCGTAGTAAAGGGGCCCCCCATAGGTAGCCAGGGGCCCCCCTTTTTTAGCCCGGGGCCCCCTTTTTTTGCAGGGGCCCCCCTTTTTAGCCAGGGCCCCCTCTATTGTCAGGGCCCCCTCTTGTAAGTCAGGGCCCCCCTAGTAGTCAGGGCTCCCCTCTAGTAGTCAGGGCCCCCCTTGTTGTCAGGGGCCCCCTTGTTTGCAGGGCCCACCTTGTAGCCAGGCCCCCCCTTTTTGTAGACAGGGCCCCTTTTGTAGCCAGGGCCCTCCCATTTTGGTTGGGAAGGGCCCCCCTAGTAGTCAGGGGGCCCCCCCCGTAGGTAGCCGGAAAAACCCCCCTTTTGTCAGGGGGCCCCCCGTGATAGCCCGGGGCCCCCCCGTAGGTAGCCGGGGGCCCCCCCCCTTTGGTTGCCAAAGGGGCCCCCTTTGTTTGAGAGGCCCCCCCCTTTAGTTAGCCCGGGCCCCCCCCGGGAGTTAGGCAGGGCCCCCCATGTGTTTTGTTGGGCCCCCTTTTGTAGCCAGGGCCCCCTTTTTTTAGCCGGGGCCCCCTTAGTAGCCAGGGGGGCCCCCTCTTGTAGGCAGGCCCCCTTAGTTTGCGGGCCCCCCCCTTGTAGCCCGGGACCCCCCTTTTTTTAGCCAAAGGGCCCCCCCCTTGTAGCCAGGCCCCCCCTTTTGTTGTCGGGGCCCCACCTAGTAAATCAGGGCCCCCCTTTTTGTAGCCAGGCCCCCCCTTTTTTTTAGCCCCGGCGGCCCCCTTTTTTTAGCCAGGGCCCCCTTTTTTTAGCCATGGCCCCCCCTAGTTGTCAGGGGCCCCCCTTGTGTCAGGGCCCCCCTTTTTTTTAGGGCCCCCCCCTTTTTTTAGCCCGGGCCCCCTTTTGTTTCCCGGGCCCCCATTTTTTAGCCAGGGGCCCCCTCCCCCTTTGCCCCGGGGCCCCCCCTAGTAGCCGGCCCCCCCCCTTTTGTAGCCAGGGCCCCCCCTTTTTTTAGGGAAAGGGGCCCTTTTTGTTGCCCGGGCCCCCTTTTGGTTTGCCAGGGGGCCCCCCCCTTTTAGCCAAAGGGCCCCCTCTAGGACTCGGGGCCCCCTAGTTGTCAGGGCCCCCTTTTTTTTAGCCTGGGCCCCCTTTTTTTTTGCCAGGGCCCCCCTTGTTGTTAGGGCCCCCCTTTTTTGCCAGGCCCCCCTTGTAGTCAGGGGCCCATTTTTGTAGCTAGGGCCCCTTTTTGTAGCCAGGCCCCCCTATTTGTCAGGGCCCCGTGGGTATTTTTAAAAAAACAAAACAACAAACAGCCACTTACCTGGCTCCGGCTCCGGCCGCTGTCTCTTTCTGCCGCCCTGCATAGGCGGCGCGGTGAAGTGACGTCACCGCGCCGCCTACGTCAGCAGTAGGGGCCGGCGCCGGCGGCTGAAGGTTCCAGGGTCTTCAGCTGCGGGGGGGGAGCAGCGGAGGCAGCGCTATTTGGCGCTGTTGCTCCACTGACACCGCGCCCCCCGGGAGCCGGGGACATTCGTCCCCGGCTACCGGGCCCGGACTCTGGGCGCTCGGGACGCAGGCCGGGCGTCCAGGGACCGGATGCGCGGCCGGGCCGGGGAGCGACGGCACTGCCTCCGGGGCCACAGCGGCTCGGGGGGGGCCCCCCGGGGGATCCCCCGGCCCCCCGGCGGCCCAGCCCGAGCCTGATTGTATTGTACTCGCGGGGAGACAAGACAGAATTCATAGTTTTCTATGAGAACTATGAATTGCCGTGATTGCGGCGCGCATTTCTCTGCGTATAAATACGCCGTGTGAACGTACCCTATGAAAATACTGTCCGGATTCTGTTCAAAGAATCCGGCAGGTATTTTGACATCGTGTACCTGGCTTTGGGCTACGGTTCTGTCCATGGTTTGCTGACTCCCATTCACCTCAATCACTGACATGTTCATGTTCTGCCCAAAAACCGGACGGAAGAATGAACATGTCCCAAGTTTTTCGGAACGCCTGTGGTGCAAAAAACTGTCCGGCGGAAAATCCGTCCATCCGGAAAATCCGACCGCTGCATGGATTTTCTATTACAGTCTATCAGGATGGTTGACAGTCGGTTTACAAATCCGAAAACCATCTGTAAATCTGACTGCAAATCCTTCTGTGGGGACGGGCCCTAAATTTTTTCTTCAAAATGAATCGTGTAAACATCACCCTTAAGGTATTTGTGTAAAATCCGCTGCAAACATTGTTCACGTGCAACATTCATCGAGTGCAGTGTAAAATCATTGCCATCGTCCAGATGACAATGACTGTAGTAGCATTTTTCAGAACCTACTGTGTGCACCAGCAAACAATTGACGTGTCAGATATGCTGTGTGTTCCCTTATAGTCAGTCAGACCTTAAAGGGGTTGTCTCACTACAAGGATTGATTTTTAGGTTAAAGATCTTGCAAAAACAAGTCACTTTGCAATATATGTCCATTAACAGTGTCCTAACTATTCTGGAGATATCCCCTTGAATGGGCTGCATCAGCCTCAGGCACTATAGCTACGACCCGTGTGATCTATCCTGATAGGCTGCCAGCACTTTGGGTTTCTATAGCTACAGGACCTGGCTTCTACTGCAGCCTAATGGAAGCCAGTAAACCCGCCCTGAATTGAAAGTTAAACCAAGAAAACAGGACTGAGGTAAGATGAATCAATGTAGTGAGACAACCCCTTTAATTTCTAAATTTGTTTTGTGCTTTTTGATGTGTAATTGCAAAAAAAAAAAAAAAAATGTTTTGCGTGTCAAAAAGCGCACAAAAACACTGAACTGGGGTAACCAGTGTCCAAATCTAAGGCGATTACCGCCTGTGCCAAGTAAAAAGCTTCGGTATTGCCTCAGATTTCTTCCGAGGGTTACAAGTCAGATTTATGTGGTAGGAAAAGTCTGACATGTGAACTTCGCCTGAGGGTACGTTCACGTGAAGATTTTCTAACTGCTTTAAATCAGTGCTGAAAATCAGCCGACTGTGGACGTGGATTTCATGCTGTATTTAGTGGCCGTTTCAGTCTCCATGGGCTGTGTGAGGACTCGGTGCTGAAAATAAATCCACAACATGGAAAATCCATGTCACGTGCACTACAAGTCTGATTATCCATTGGAAACGATGTGAGGGGGGGATGGCAGTAGGATTTGGACAACGATTCTGTAGCAACCAATCAGAATGCAGCTTTCATTTTACCACAGCAGTTTAAAACGGTCCTTGCTGCCCATAGCAACCAGAGTTCACAGCAACCAATCAGAGTGCAGCTTTCATTTTACCACAGCAGTTTAAAACGGTCCTTGCTGCCCATAGCAACCAGAGTTCACAGCAACCAATCAGAGTGCAGCTTTCATTTTACCACAGCAGTTTAAAACGGTCCTTGCTGCCCATAGCAACCAGAGCTCACAGCAACCAATCAGACTGCAGCTTTAATTTTTTAAATTGCTCTGAAAAAATGAAAGCTGATCTCTGATTGGTTGCTGTGAGCTCTTATTGGTTGCTATGGGCAACTGGGGCAGTCTTAGGGCTCGTTTACATGGCTTTTTTCAGAACGTATTTCCGTCGGATTTCCGATCGTAAATACGTTCTGAAATCAGTTGCAAATCAGTTTGAAATAAGTGTCACTAAAGTGTGTCACGTATTTCGCAATGGATTTACAATCCCCATTCATAATATGGGGTTGAATCCGTTGCGAAATCCGGCTCAATAAGTGACAGGACCATTGTTTTTCCGGCCGTTTTGTGGCTGCAAATCCGCGGCGCAATACGGCACGGAAATACGTGTCGTCTGAACGACGACACGTACTTCCCATTGAAAGCAATATTAAATGGCCCGTTACTTATTTGTAACTTATTTTGGAACGGATTTATCATCGTAAATACGGCGGCAAATCCGTTCTGAAATAAGCCGTGTGAACGAGCCATTACTGTTAGACAGATTTCAGGCCCGGTGTTTTTTTGGCATATTTTAATGCACAAAACGAATATTTAACAGGCGTTTTATGTATCAAAAGTGTCCCTATGGTTTTCTGTGAGACAATGCTGTATTGGTGAAATCTGTGGGTTTTTTTATGTGTTGGTTAATGTGTTACGTGTCACGTAAAAAAACAGCGTGAGTGCATATTGATTTCTGGTGTATAAATGTGCTTTGTGTGGGAACAGAGACTGCAGAAATGGCCCAAACTGTGCAGGTGCTTTGTTGACACGTAATTCAGCGCATACTATTAATGCATAATGGATATCCGATCAAATAAAGTGAATCTGACTGTGCTGAAAATAGACATCTTATGGGACAAATCCCCCCCCAAATATAGGCATGAAAATATGTGGCAAAAAAATGCATAAAAATGGTCAGCAGAAATATGTGAGCACCCAATTACACACTGAGAAATGACAGATGAGCCCCAATAGTGCGTATTTCCATAGAAAACAATGGGACAATATTTGGTCCATAAAGCACATGGAAAATGTGCGTTTTCTGCATCAAAAGCATTGTGTGAACTAGGCCTCAAAGGTAACAATTACTGGTGGACGGTCAGAGATGCACTACTCACAAAAAGTTAGGGATATTTGGCTAAATGACCTGACTGCACCACCAGACACAGGCATCATCGTCCGAGGCAGGGAGCATCTACTGTGGATGAGGGACCAAAAACTCCTCAGTTGGGTGTTCAAAGGGCCCCCCAATGATGCTAGGGGGTCATGAAAGGGGGGCGTATGCATTGCCCGGTTTAGGTATCGGTAGGGGGGGGCGCTATGCATCGCCAGGTTGGTCCGGTCAGGGAGGCGCGTGCATCGCCAGGTTAAGGGACCGGTCGGGAGAGCGTATGAAAAAGCCCGGGGCAGGTTGCGGTCAGGGAGGAAACGCTGTTTTTTACCAGGTCAGGGCCCGGGCGGGGGCGCTATGCATCAAACCCGGTAAAGGGACCGGTAGGGAGACGCCGTGCATCAGCCCGGTCAGGTAAAAATCGGGGGGGCGCCCTGCATAGGGGGTAAAGTTTCTGGGGGGCAGGGAGAGCGCCCTGCAAACGGGGTCAGGTTTTTCCGGTAGGGGGGAGCACTTTGGGCATCGGGAAAGGGAGGGTTTCGGTCGGGGGAGCCGGGTGTGAAACAGCCCGGGGCCCGGTTTTCCGGTTTAGGGGGAGCGCTGTGCATTTTGCCGGGCAGGTAACGGGGCAGGGGGAGGGGCTTTGCTTCAGCCGGTCAGGTACCCGGGCGGGGGTAGGGGGGGTTTTGCCAAGCCCGGTCCCGGGCCCGGGCAGGGAGGCGCTATGCATCAGCCAGGTCAGGTAACCCGGCAGGGAGGGCGGTGCATTTAGCGGGTAAAGTAAAGGTCAGGGAAAAGGCCCCCGTGCCCTCAGCCCGGGGGAAGGGAACCCGGTTTTGGGAGGGGCCGGCTTTAGGGCCCGGTCAGGTTTTGGTTTAGGGAGAGAGGTGTGCATTTTAGCGGGTCGGTACCGGTCAGGGGGGAGCGCCGGCTTTAGGGGTCGGTACCCGTCGGGAGAGCGCTGTGCATCAGCCGGGGGGCAGGGGTTTTTCTGGGCAGGGGGAGCTATGATCGCCAGGTAGGTAAAGGTCAGGGAGGCGCTGTTTCATCAGCCGGGTTTAGGTTCCCGGGCAGGGGGAGCGCTTTTGCATCAGCGGGTAAAAATACCGGTCGGGGGGCGTGTGCATCGGCCCCGGTCCGGGGAACCCGGGGGGAGGGGCGTATGCCTCAAACCCGGTCGGTTTCCCCGGGAGGGGAGCGTGTGCATCAGCCCGGGGCGGGAAAACCCGGGCAGGGGGCGATTTGCATCGCCAAGGGCAGGGTTCCGGTTAGGGGGCACCGTGCATCACCGGGTCAGTTTCCGGGAAAGGGAGGTGCCTGATCAGGGCCGGGGGGCGGTAAAGGTCGGGGGGCGCCGGGGGTCGCCGGTCAGGTATCGGTAGGGGAAACCCGTGCATAAAATGGGGGCGGTTTTCCCGTAAGGGGGGGGGGCGCTATGCATCAGCCCGGCAAAGGGCCGGTCAGGGGGAGCGCCGGGCATTCATCCCGGGGCAGGGACCCCGTCAGGGGGAAAGTGCTGGGGCTTCGCCCGGTTAGGTTCGGTCAAGGGGAGCGTGTGATCAGCCGGGGCCCTTTGCAAATCAGGAGAGCGCGTGCTTTTTCTGGGTCCCGTACCAGAAAGGGGGCGCTGTTCTTCAAACCGGGTCAATAGCAGTAAAAGAGAGCGCTGTGCATCAGCTGGGTCATACCAGTAAGGGAGGCGTGTTTCATCAGACAGGGGGTACCGGTCGGGGGGGCGCTGGCATAGTAGATCAGGTAATGGTTAGGGGAGGGCTGTGCTCAGCCAGGGCAGGGAAAGGTCAGGGGGAAATGTGGCATCAGCCAGATCAGGGAAATGGTTTGGGAGGGGGCCGGGTGTGGGATCAGGGGGTCAGGGTTTCGGTCAGGGAGGGGTGCTGGCATCAGCCAGGTAGGTTTCCGGTCGGGGAATTTCCTGCATCGCCCGGGTTTAGCTACCAGTCAGGAAGAGTGCTGTTCATCAGCAAGGTTTAGGTTTCCCTCGGAAAAGGGGGTTTTGGCTTTAAAGGGGTTTAAATACCCGGGTTTGGGAGAGGCCCCCGTGCATCAGCCCGGGGCAGGGGAAACCCGGGAGGGAGAGCACTGTTCTTTAGTGGGTCGATACCGTTTAAGGAGGGGGCGCCGTTTCATCTGCCGGTTAGGTTTTCGGGGCAGGGAGGTGTGAGCATCGCCAGGTTTAGGTTTCCGGGGCAAAAGGGGAAAAATGTTATCAGTGGGCAGACCCGGGCAGGGAGTGGTGTTTTCAGCCAGGTCAAAATACCCTTCCGGGATTGCGTTGTGATCAGGCCGGTCGGTACCCGGGCAGGGGGCACCGTCATTTTAGGGGTCGGTACCGGTTTAGGGAGGTGGGTGGCTTTAGTCAGGTTTGGTGCCGGTCAGGGGGGAGCACTGTGGGAATTTTGCCGGGGTTTTAGGTACCGTCCCGGGGAAACGCTGTCATCAGCCAGGGGTTTTTGGGTTTTCGGCACGGAGGTTTTGTGCATCCCGCCAGGTTTTTTGGGGCCCGGGCAGGGAGAGTGCTCGGATCAGCCGGGGTAAGGTTCCGGTCGGGAGGTTGGGTGTGCATCCGCCAAAGGTTTGGTGCCGGTCCGGGAGAGCGGGTTTGAATTAGCCGGGGGCAGGTACCAGTCAGGGGAGCGCTGTGGGATTAGCCGGGTTTTGGTACCAGTAGGGAGGGGGCGCTGGCATCCCGCCCGGTTAGTTTTTGGGGCACGGGAGCGCTGTGCATCCCGCCAGGTAAGGTGACCGGGCGGGAGAGCGCTCTGGGTTTAGCCGGTCAGGGGCCGATCGGGTTGGGGCTATGGGGGCATCCGGGGGCAGGTTTCCCAAACAGGGGAGCGCTGGGGCCCTCAGCCCCCGGGAAGGGGTTTTGGTCAGGGAGAAACGCTCTGGATCAGCCAGGTCAGGTGCCCTTTAGGGGGAGCGCTAGGGAAACAAAGGGGCAGGTTTTCGATAAGGGGACGCTGTGCTTTTGGCCGGTCGGGACCAGTAAGGGGAGCGGGGTGTGCATCCGCCAAAGGGCATTAACGGCGGGAGAAAACTGTGAAACAGCCAGGTCCCCCCGGGACCGGGCCCGGGGGGCGCTATGCATCGGCCGGGTTTAGGTTTCCGGGCAGGGGGAGCCCCTTTGCATCAGGGAGGGTTTTAGGTACCCGGTTAAAGGGTTTCCCCTTTCGGTTTGGCTAGCAACAGGGCCGCGTGAGGGAACGGTTGGGAAAAGGTTGGGCATGACATTGGTGCCTCTCACCCCATTAAAAAATGCCTGGAGTTGTTTTGGCTTTATCATCCGGCGAAGGGCATTGGTTAAATGGGAAACGGTATCCGTTGTGATGGAGGGCCCAAAAAATTTCCCCCCTCTTTGCCCTTTTTGTGATTTTTCTGGTTTTTCTCTGTTTCTCTGATTAAAAACCCGTGTTTACCCTCTTTTGCACTCTAAAAACCCGTGGGCCACTTTCGTTTTGAGGGGCATCTGGGCCTTTTAATGGAAAGGGGGAGGGTTTTTGCTGGTCTTTTGTAAGGTTTCTGGCTGGGGGTTATGATGTCACAATTTTGAACAGGCAGGTTTAAGGGGGACAGTTAAAAACCCAATTTTTCCCTTGATCCCCTAAAATTTTTTGGCGATTTGGGATCAAAAACCCGTTGGGAAATTTTGCCATTAAGTCCTTTTAGAAGGGTCAGCAAGTTGTTGGGGAAAGGGCCTAGACCCTGAAGGTTGGAGGGTGCAAAACCCGGGGGGGACAGGTGGTCAGAAAAGGGATGGGCACAAAAGATCTGGGATAGGGCCGTTCGCAGGTGTTTCAGCGGGGGCCCCCGCCCTGAGCAAACCCAAATCTCAATTTGGGCTTGACGTTCCCCCCATTTTTGACCCCTTGTAATTTAACCCTAATAAAAAATGTTGGACCCCGGAGACACCGGGGCCGTAATAATCAATAATCTCCCGGGGGGGAAAAAATGAAACTCCCCCGGGCCCCAAATTTCAAAAATTTTTTTAAAAGGGCCCCGGGTAACCCCTAATAATTTGGTTGGGCTTTGGGGCCCCCTCAGCCTAGGGCCCAGGGGGGGCTAGCACCTTTTTGCAGTGCAACAACAATTCCCCTTTTCCAGGGTCAGACTAGGGGGCCGGGCCCAACGTGAAGTGATTCTTTGGGGGCCCCCCAAATGGATTTTTTAAATTGGGGACCCCCCCAGTTGAGATGATTCTTTGGGCCACCGTGGGGGTGATTCTGGGGCCCACCAGTGGGTTCCCTTCCCTTTGGGGGACCAATGGGGTTGTTCTTGGGGCCCACCAGGGGTTCATTTTTGGGGCCCCACCAATGATTTGGTTTTTGGGCCACCGTGGGGTTCATTTTTTGGGCACCCCTTTGGATGACCTGGGCTCACAGTGGAGGTGACCCGGGGGCCCCACGGTGCAGTTCTTTTTGGGCCCAGAGTGGAGTTTTCTTGGGGCACCAGTGGAGTTCTTTTCTTGGGGCGCAGCAGTGGGTTGATTTTGGGGCCAGCAGTGGAGTTGATTCTTGGGGCCCCCAGTGGAGTTGAATTTGGGGCCAATGGATGATTCTTTGGGGCCCCCATGGGTTGATTTTTGGGGTCCCCAGTGGAGATGATATTTGGGGCCACCAAGAAATTTGTTTTGGGGCCACCCAGGGAATTGTTTTCTTGGGGCCACCCGGGAGATGATTCTTGGGCCCCCGGGGAGTGATTTTTGGGACCCACCAGTGGACATGATTTTTGGGGGCCACCAAGGAATTGATTTTTGGGGGGGGCCCACCAGGGGGTTGTGTTTGGGGGGCCCCCCGTGGAGTTGTGTTTGGGGGCCCCAGTGGAGTTGATTTTTGGGGGTCCAGCAGTGGGAGATTCTTGGGGCCCACCGGGAGTTGATGCTTGGGCCCACCAGTGGAGTTGGTTTTGGGGGCCCACCAGGGGGTTTTCATTCTTGGCACCCACCAGTAGAGGATTCGGGCTCCAAGGGAGGTGATTCCGGGGGCCCCACGAGTGCAGTTCATTTTTGGGCCCACAGTGGAGCTGATTTTGGGGGCCCCTGGAGTTTTCTTTTCTTGGGGGCAGCAGTGGTTGTTCTTGGGGGCAGCAGTGGAGTTGATTCTGGGCCCCCGTGGGGGGAATTTTGGGGGCCCAGCGGGAGGTTCTTTGGGGCCACCAGTGGGTTGATTTTTTGGGGGGTCACCAGTGGGGGTGATATTTGGGGGCCACCAGAGAAATTTGTTCTTGGGGCCCCAGGGGAAATTGTTTCTTGGGGCCCAGGTGGAGATGATTTTGGGGGCCCGTGGAGATGATTTTTGGGACCCACCAGGGACTGATTTTTGGGGGCCACCGGGGAAATTTGATTTTGGGGGCCCCCAGTGGTTTTGTTTCTTGGGGCCCCCCAGTGGTTTGATGTTTGGGGCCCCCAGTGAGTTGATTCTTGGGGCGCAGGGGAGTGTTTTTGGCCCACCAGTGGATTTGATGCTTGTGGCCCCCAGGGGTGGCTTGGGGCCCCAGGGGAGTTGTTCTTGGGGCCCCCATAGGGGTTGATTTTGGGGCCCGCAGGGGAGATGATTTGGGGCCCCGGGATTTGTCTGGGGCCCCCATGGAGTGATCCTTGGGGGCCCACCGTGGGGTGATTCTTGGTACCCTTTCAGGGAGTTGTGCTTAGGCCCAAAAGTGGAGATGTTTCGGGGGCCCACCATGGAGGTGACTCTTGGGCCCAAGGGAGTTGATCCTTGGGGCCCCCAGTGGAGATTTTCTTGGGCCACGTGGATTTGAGCTTGGGCCCCCCACAGTGGAGGGGGTTTTCTTGGTTCCCATTGGATTGATGTTGGGGCCACCATGGAGTGTTTTGGGGCCACCAGGGGAGGTGATTTTGGGGGCCCCGTGGGTGATTCTTGGGGCCCCCAAAGGGGGGGGTGACTCTTGGGGAAACCAGTGGATTTGATTCTTGGGGGCCCCCCAGTGGATGATTCTTGGGCCCCATGAGTTCTTTCTTGGGGCCCACCAGTGGAATGTTTTTGGGGCCACCAATGGAGTGATTCTTGGGGAAAACCAGTGGGTTTTTCTTGGGGCCCCAGTGGAGTTTTTTTTTTGGGGCCCACAGTGGAGTTGATTTTGGGGCCCCAGGAGTTCATTCTTGGGGGCCCCAGGGGAGTTTTTCTTGGGGCCCACCAATGGGATGATCGGGGCTCCCCGTGATTTGTTTCTGGAACCACCGTGGAGTTGTTTCTTGGGGCCACCAGTGGGTTGATTTTGGGCCCCCAGGGGAGTTTATTCGGGGGGCCCCCGTGGATTTCATCTTGGGGCCCACTGGGTGATTCTTGGGGCTCCCCAGTAGAGTTTTTTTCTTGGAACCCCCGTGGAGTTGATTTTGGGCCCCAGGGGAGTTGATTCTTGGGGCCACCAGGGGAGTTTTTCTTGGGGGCAAGGGGAGCTCTTTTCTTGGGGCCCACCAGTGGGTGATTCTTGGGGCTCCCCCAGTGGGTTGATTCTTGGGGCCACCAGTGGGTTTTTTTGGGGGCCCCTTTCTAAGCTATTAAAATTCCCTTTACATCTACTTGAAATACAATCCCCAGGCCGTCTTTCGGGGGCCATGGTTTTTTTTTTCCTCCCCCCTTGTTGGCCATTTGAGCAATTAAAAGGGAGTTCGCTTATGGGGAAAAGGGTTATGCTGTCATCATGGGTTTTTACTCCAATACATTTCCCGGCTGCAAAACACGTCGCCTTTAATTTTGTTATATTAGGTATTTCAAGCGCACCCCTGACCATACTAGTATAAAAAGACAGGGGTGGGTGGGGGTCATAGATTTAGAACTCCCCTCCCTCCCCTCCTGGGGGAATTGGGTTTGTTCTGTAAATACTCCCAGTGTAAGATAACCCCGTAATGATCCTAGTCAGTAATGTATTTAAAGTCCTCGGTTATGTAAACCCCAAAATAATACAGTAAAACTTTTTGAGTAAGTATTGGGGGTATCAATGCAGTCCCCATGTTAAAACCAAAACACGGATAACTCTTGAGTCGGTAAGCAGTAGAGGTCCCTGAGTCCTAGTAACAACAGATAAAAAGTGATAACTCCCCTGGGAAGTAAGTGAGGGCACCTGCGTCCTATGTAATACCACGATAACCGTGATTAAATTTGGGTACAGTAAGGATAGATGTCCCCTCAGCCCATGTAAAAACCCCCAGATTACAGTGAAACTCTTGAGTAAAATAATGGGGTTTATCACATGGTTTCCTATGTAACCCACATTTAACACATGTAAACCCCCTGAGTCAGATAATTTCGTAGAGGTCCCTGCAGCCTATGTAAAACCACAGATTTCCAGTGATAACTTCTGAGTACAGTATGGGAGAGGTTCCCTGCATCCATGTTAAAACCACAATAACCAGTGAAACTCCTGAGTACAGATAAGGAGTAGTGTCCTGCAGTCCCATTAACACCACAGATAACACAGTGATAACTCTCTGAGTACAGAAAAAGAGTAGATGTCCCCTGCAGTCCTATGTAACACCACACATAACACAGTGATAACTCTGAGTACAGATAATGGAGTAGATGTCCCCTGCAGTCCTATGTAATACCACAGATAACACAGTGATAACTCTCTGAGTACAGATAATGGAGTAGCTGTTCCCTGCAGTCCTATGTAACACCACAGATAACACATTGATAACTCTCTGAGTACAGATAATGGAGTTGATATCACCTGCAGTCCTATGTAACGCCACATATAACACAGTGATACCTCTCTGAGTACAGATAATGTAGTAGATGTCACATGCAGTCCTATGTAACACCACAGACAACACAGTGATAAATCTGAGTACAGATAATGGAGTAGATGTCCTCTGCAGTCCTGTGTAACACCACAGATAACACAGTGATAACTCTCAGAGTACAGATAATGGAGTTGATATCACCTGCAGTCCTATGTAACACTACAGCTGAAGCAGTGATACAAACAGAGCAGACTTGCAGTGTAAAGCATGGGGGACAGAGCAGCTGATGGGATTGGAGGTGGATTTTCAGTTTTTGTTAAGCCGTAGATTGTGGCTGGAATCAGCTATCATAGGGGCTAGTCATAGAAGGGACGCAGGACACCTGTCGCCTCTTGTGGATTACGCTTCTCGCTGCGGCATGCAGGGGGTTAATGACTAATCCCAGCAGCTTGGCGCTCCGCTGGTGCGGTGAGGACAGCTGACGTGGACTTGGATTGTAATGACATCGAATCCCCGGGGCTGTGCAGGTTTTACTTGTTCCAGTTAAGATCAGACGATAAAGGCGAAAGGAAAGTTCCTTGAAGGGATGTCGCATGACCCTCTCCATGGCCCCAGGCGACAGACACAGCTTCCTGGTTCATGAATAGAATGCTAGGACCGCAGTGAAGACTGACACAGGAAGGGAAAGGGTTATGCTGGCTGCCTGGGGCGAAAGCTGCACCTGCCTCTAATCTAAAATTCAGGTGTAGGTTAGGAACAGGTAAAAAATGGGGTTAAAACCAACCTGACTGCGGCTATCACCCAGCGTTTCCAGACCTCGGAAGGGCAGATTGGCCTAGTGATACAGTCACACCTTCCCTCTCCCCAATTTAGTGCATAGTTTAGCAAATTTACTCTGTAGGAAAGTTGTGTGATGACCTCTGTGGCCATATTGATTATTACCCAACTTTCCTATACACAGATACATAGTATCTCACAAGAGTCACTTAGTCCCCATTCACATCTGAGATCTTGTAATGCAAATGGGTCACATGACATCATATATAGAAAATGGCAAATTGGACACAATTTATCCATTTTCACTTTGGTATGTCCTCACTTTTGCTGTCACTTAGCGGTGTCCTCACTTTTGGTGTCCCTCAGGGGTGTCCTCACTTTTGGTGTCACTTAGGGGTGTCCTCACTTTTGTGTCACTTAGGGGTGTCCTCACTTTTGCTGTCACTGAGGTGTGTCCTCACTTTTGTGGTCACTTAGGGGTGTCCTCACTTTCAGGGGTGTCCTCACTTTTGTTACCCCTTAGGGGTGTCCTCTCTTTCACTGTCACTTAGGGGTGTCCTCACTTTTTTTTTTTATCTCTTAGGGGTGTCCTCACTTTGTCCCCACTTAACATTGATGTCTTGTAATCTATGAGGACACACCATCCCCCTTGATACAAGCCGGGTACTGAACTAATTTACATTGTATCACTTAGGGTTGTCCTCACTTTTGCTGTCACTTAGGGGTGTCCTCACTTTTGCTGTCTCTTAGCGGTGTCCTCACTTTTGTTGTCTCAGGGGTGTACTCACTTTTTTGGTCTCTTAGGGGTGTCCTCACTTTTGTTGTCTCTTAGGGGTGTCCTCACTTATGTGGTCGCTTAGGGGTGTACTCACTTTTGCTGTCCATTATGGGTGTCCTCACTTTTGTGGTCACTGAGGGGAGTCCTCACATTTGCTGTAAATGAGTTGTGTCCTCACTTTTTTATCACTGAGGGTGTCCTCAGTTTCAGGTTCTTCCTTTGTTACCCCTTAGGGGTGTCCTCTCTTTCACTGTCACTTAGGGGTGTCCTCACTTTTTTTTATCTCTTAGGGGTGTCATCACTTTTGTCCCCAGCGGTTAGACATTGACGTCTGTGTTATTTTGAGGACACCCCATCCCCCAGTGATTACAAGCGGCACGACTACTTTAACATGTGACACTAGTGTCCATCATTTGCTGTCACTTAGGGTGTCCTCACTTTGCTGTCCTTAGTGGTGTCCTCACTTTTGTCCTTAGGGTGTCCTCACTTTTGTGTCACTGGTGGTCCTCACTTTTGCTGTCACTTAGGGGTGTCCTCACTTTTGCTGTCCCTTAGGGGTGTCCTCACTTTTGTAGTCACTTAGGGGTGTCCTCACTTTTGTCCCCAGCGGTTAGACATTGATGTCTGTGATATTTTGAGGACACCCCATCCCCCTGTGATACAAGCTGGGCACTGACTACTTTACATTGTATCACTTAGGGGTGTCCTCCCTTTTGCTGTCTCTTAGGGGTGTCCTCACTTTTGCAGTCACTTAGGGGTGTCCTCACTTTTGCAGTCACTTAGGGGTGTCCTCACTTTTGCTGTACCTTAGGGGTGTCCTCACTCTTGTAGTCACTTAGGGGTGTCCTCACTTTTGCAGTCACTGAGGGGTGTCCTCACTTTTGTCCCCAGCGGTTAAACATTGATGTCTGTGTTATTTTGAGGACACCCCATCCCCCTGTGATACAAGCCGGGCACTGACTACTTTACATTGTATCACTTAGGGGTGTCCTCACTTTTGCGGTCACTTAGGGGTGTCCTCACTTTTCCTGTCCCTTAGGGGTGTCCTCACTTTTGTCCCTGGGCACTGACTACTATACATTGTATCAGGGTCAGATCCTCAGTGTTGTCCCAGGAGAAGATTGATACAATATATACAGAAATGTGAGGGGTGTACTTACTTCTGTGAGATCCTGTAACTAAGACGTTGAGAGTCACTTGGTCATGAGGGTCTGGGGGTTTGTTAGGGGTCATTGGCCATTTAGTCATTAAAGATTTGACATTTTGCCCATTTGATGCTGGAATTCAGTTAAGTACCCACCGAGTCACCAAATTCTGGCACTCTTACCCTCCAGGTCACCAGTGTTGCCCAGTTTATCTCTATGTATTGGATATTTAGTTGATAATGTGATCACCAGATCCTGGAACTCTTGCCTACTTGGTCACCAGCACCAAAATTCAGCAGAGCTGGACTGCAGGATGTATAGGGAGGGGCGTTGGTGAGGACATGGGTGCAGGATGTATAGGGAGGGGCGATGGTGAGGATGTGGGTGCAGGATGCTGGGGGTGCGTCTATAAACTGGATTAGGCAGGTGATATTATAATGTCACCTGATGCTAATAATCCTATTACGTGACGCCTGCCAAGGTCACTGCTATGGGGGAAGGAATGTGGGCACTTGTAATCCGAGCGCTTCCCCCTCCCTGCATTGATTTCTGATGCAGACCAGGATGTGAGTGCTGGGAATTCTGGGCTTTGTAGTGCCACTCTGTATGTAACCATCAGATATGTACACCCTTCCTCTTCTGTTATCGTCCGGGGCAGGGAGCTGGTTTGACACCACTGGGTGTCATTTTCCTCCCCATAATCCCAGTGAATCAGGGACTAATGGACCAAACACTTTCCCACTTGTTCCCCTGGACCAAGCATTTGACCACTGGACACAAGGAATCGGATACTTTAACCAGCAGAGTCCAGAATGTTTGCCCCAGTCGCCACCAGTATAGACCTGTCCATATAATTGCTGGAATATTAATACCCACTTGGTCAACAGGGTCCAAACATTTGACCACTTGTTTTAGGTAGGAGACAAGAGCTCTTGCCCTTTAATCATTTAAGATTGGACATTTGGCCCATTTGATGCTGGGAAATGTTCATGTACTCACTGAGTCACCAAATTCGGAAGCTCTTACCCACTAGGTCGCCAGTGATTGAACGGTTGCCCGTTTATCTGTATGGATTGAATATTTAGTTGATGACACTTGCTCACCAGCAGTTGGAACTTTTGCTTACTTGGTCACCAGCACCAGAGGCCCAGAACTTTAGTGACTCAGTGGGTACATACCCATATCCCTGCATCAAATGGGTAAAATACCCAATCTTTAATGACTAAATGTGTAAGAGTTCTAGTACTTGTACAGGGGTTTCTCGGGGGGTACTAGACATGAGGCTTCCATAACTGGAGGGGGCACCCCATCTGCAGGGTATTCTGAGCAGGAAATGATGGGGGTTATCCACTGGGACCAGAGAGTACAGGGGCCTGGAGACATGGCAGCAGAGAGTCCTAGGACAGGATACTGACCACAGCAGGGGGCCACCCTATATACTGACCACAGCAAGGGGCCACCCTATATACTGACCACAGCAAGGGGCCACCCACCATACTGACCACAGCAAGGGGCCACCCACCATACTGACCACTGCTGGGGACCACCCTATATACTGACAACAGCAAGGGGCCACCCTATATACTGACCACAGCAAGGGGCCACCCTATATACTGACCACAGCAAGGGGCCACCCTATATACTGACCACAGCAAGGGGCCACCCTCAATACTGACCACTGCTGGGGACCACCCTATATACTGACCACAGCAAGGGGCCACCCACCATACTGACCACTGCTGGGGACCACCCTCCATACTGACCACAGCAGGGGGCCACCCACCATACTGACCACTGCTGGGGGCCACCCTATATACTGACCACAGCAAGGGGCCACCCACCATACTGACCACTGCTGGGGACCACCCTATATACTGACAACAGCAAGGGGCCACCCTATATACTGACCACTGCAGGGGTTCACCCACCATACTGACCACAGCAAGGGGCCACCCACCATACTGACCACTGCTGGGGACCACCCTCCATACTGACCACAGCAAGGGGCCACCCACCATACTGACCACAGCAAGGGGCCACCCACCATACTGACCAGCAGGCCCCCAAGAGGGGCCACCCTCCATACTGACCACTGCAGGGGTCCACCCACCATACTGACCACAGCAAGGGCCACCCACCATATTGACCACAGCAAGGGGCCACCCACCATACTGACCACTGCTGGGGACCACCCTCCATACTGACCACAGCAGGGGGCCACCCTCCATACTGACCACTGCTGGGGGCCACCTTCCATACTGACCACTGCTGGGGGCCACCCTCCATACTGACCACTGCAGAGGGCCACCCTCCATACTGACCACTGCAGGGGATCACCCTATATACTGACCACTGCAGGGGGCCACCCTCCATACTGACCACTGCAGGGGTCCACCCTCCATACTGACCACTGCCGGGGGCCACCCTATATACTGACCACTGCCGGGGTCCACCCTCCATACTGACCACTGCAGGGGTCCACCCTCCATACTGACAACTGCTGGGGGCCACCCTCCATACTGACGACTGCAGGGGGCCACCCTCCATACTGACCACTGCAGGGGTCCACCCTCCATACTGACCACTGCAGGGGTCCACCCTCCATACTGACTACTGCAGGGGTCCACCCTCCATACTGACTACTGCAGGGGTCCACCCTCCATACTGACCACTGCTGGGGGCCGCCCTCCATACTGACCACTGCAGGGGGCCACCCTCCATACTGACCACTGCAGGGGTTCACCCTCCATACTGATCACTGCAGGGGGCCACCCTATATACTGACCACTGCAGGGGGCCACCCTCAATACTGACCACTGCAGGGACCACCCTCCATACTGACCATTGCAGGGGACCACCCTACCATACTGACCACTGCCGGGGTCCACCCTCCATCCTGACCACTGCAAGGACCACCCTCCATACTGACCACTGCTGGGGTCCACCCTCCATACTGACCACTGCAGGGGGGCCACCCTCCATACTGACCACTGCAGGGGGCCACCCTCCATACTGACCACTGCAGAGGGCCACCCTCCATACTGACCACTGCAGGGGACCACCCTTTATACTGACCACTGCAGGGGGCCACCCTCCATACTGACCACTGCAGGGGACCACCCTCCATACTGACCACTGCAGGGGACCACCCTATATACTGACCACTGCCGGGGGCCACCCTCCATACTGACCACAGCATGGGACCACCCTATATACTGACCACTGCAGGGAACCACCCTCCATACTGACCACTGCAGGGTCCACCCTCCATACTGACCACTGCCGGGCCCACCCTCCATTACTGAAACCCCTGCAGGGATCCACCCTCCATACTGACCACTGCAGGGTCCACCCTCCATACTGACCAATGCACGGACCCCCCTCCATACTGACCACTGTAGGGGACCACCCTACATACTGACCACTGCAGGGGTCCACCCTCCATACTGACCACTGCAGGGACCACCCTCCATACTGACCACTGCAGGGGGCCACCCTATATACTGACCACAGCAAGGGGCCACCCTCCATACTGATCACTGCAGGGGGCCACCCTATATACTGACCACTGCAGGGGACCACCCTCCATACTGACCACTGCAGGGGACCACCCTCCATACTGACCACTGCAGGGGGCCACCCTCCATACTGACCACTGCAGTGGTCCACCCTCCATACTGACCACTGCAGAGGTCCACCCTCCATACTGACCACTGCCGGGGGCCTCCCTCCATCATGACCACTGCAGGGGTCCACCCTCCATACTGACCACAGCATGGGGCCACCCAGCATACTGACCACTGCTGGGGGCCACCGTCCATACTGACCACTGCAGAGGGCCACCCTCCATACTGACCACTGCAGGGGACCACCCTCCATACTGACCACTGCAGGGGACCACCCTCCATACTGACCACTGCCGGGGACCACCCTCCATACTGACCACTGCAGGGCTCCACCCTCCATACTGACCACTGCAGGGGACCACCCTATATACTGACCACTGCAGGGGACCACCCTCCATACTGACCACTGCAGGGAGCCACCCTATATACTGACCACTGCAGGGGACCACCCTATATACTGACCACTGCAGGGGGCCACCCTCCATACTGACCACTGCAGGGGGCCACCCACCATAGGGACCACTGCAGAGGGCCACCCTCCATACTGACCACTGCAGGGGTCCACCCTCCATACTGACCACTGCAGGGGACCACCCTCCATACTGACCACTGCTGGGGACCACCCTCCATACTGACCACTGCAGGGGTCCACCCTCCATACTGACTACTGCAGGGGTCCACCCTCCATACTGACCACTGCAGGGGACCACCCTCCATACTGACCACTGCAGGGATCCACCCTCCATACTGACCACTGCAGGGGACCACCCTCCATACTGACCAATGCAAGGACCACCCTCCATACTGACCACTGTAGGGGACCACCCTCCATACTGACCACTGCCAGGGTCCACCCTCCATACTGACCACTGCAAGGACCACCCTCCATACTGACCACTGCAGGGGACCACCCTATATACTTACCACTGCAGGGGACCACCCTCCATACTTACCACTGCAGGGAGCCACCCTCCATACTGACCACTGCAGGGGACCACCCTATATACTGACCACTGCAGGGGGCCACCCTCCATACTGACCACTGCAGGGGGCCACCCTCCATACTGACCACTGCTGGGGGCCACCGTCCATACTGACCACTGCTGGGGGCCACCATATATACTGACCACTGCAGAGGGCCACCCTCCATACTGACCACTGCAGGGGTCCACCCTCCATACTGACCACTGCCGGGGTCCACCCTCCATACTGACCACTGCTGGGGGCCACCATATATACTGACCACTGCAGGGGACCACCCTAACTACTGACCACTGCAGGGGACCACCCTAATATACTGACCACTGCAGGGGTCCACCCTCCATAAAATGTGAACACTGCAGAAGGCCACCCTCCTGACTGACCACTGCAGGGACCACCCTCCATACTGACCACATGCCGTGACCACCCTCCATACTGACCACTGCTGGGGGCCACCATATATACTGACCACTGCAGGGGACCACCCTATATACTGACCACTGCAGGGGACCACCCTATATACTTACTACTGCAGGGGACCACCCTCCATACTGACCACTGCAGGGAGCCACCCTATATACTGACCACTGCAGGGACCACCCTATATACTGACCACTGCAGGGGGCCACCCTCCATACAGACCACTGCTGGGGGCCACCCTCCATAAATGACCACGGCAGGGTCCACCCTCCATACTGACCACTGCTTTGGGGGGCCACCCTCCATACTGACCACTGCAGGGGTCCACCCTCCATACTGACCACTGCAGGGGGCCACCCTCCATACTGACCCACTGCTGGGGCCACCCTCCCATACTGACCACTGCAGGGGTCCACCCTCCCCTACTGACTACTGCAGGGGGCCACCCTCCTACTGACCACTGCAGGGACCACCCTCCAACTGACCACTGCAGGGGTCCACCCTCCATACTGACCACTGCCGGGTCCACCCTCCATAAATGACCCACTGCAGGGACCCACCCTCCAAAACTGACCACTGCAGGGACCACCCCCCATACTTTACCACTGCCGGGGTCCACCCTCCATACTGACCACTGCAAGGACCACCCTCCATACTGACCACTGCAGGGGACCACCCTATATACTGACCACTGCAGGGACCACCCTCCATACTGACCACTGCAGGGAGCCACCCTCCATACTGACCACTGCAGGGGACCACCCTAAATACTGACCACTGCAGGGCCGCCCTCCATACTGACCACTGCAGGGGGCCACCCTCCATACTGACCACTGCAGGGGACCACCTTCCATACTGACCACTGCTGGGGGCCACCGTCCATACTGACCACTGCAGAGGGCCACCCTCCATACTTACCACTGCAGGGGGCCACCCTCCATACTGACCACTGCAGGGGTCCACCCTCCATACTGACCACTGCTGGGGGCCACCATATATACTGACCACTGCAGGGGACCACCCTATATACTGACCACTGCCGGGGTCACCCTATATACTGACCGGCCCTGGTAACTGCTCTTCCCTGGTATTAAATACAGGAGCAATGAAGAATTTATTATCTCGCTTAATAAAATCTACAACCCCCCTGACGGCCCCGTGTGATGAGCGCAGAGCCTTCCTTCAGGCTTTGACTGTCCCCCAATCTCCAAGATGTATAACAACCAGTCCTTGCTACATTTGGGGTAATCACTCAGCTTTCCTGGAATCCTGCAAGGTCTAGATATGACCTTATTATGTTATCACCCAGCTTTCCCAGGTGCAGATATTATTCACTTCCTGTGTTTTTGAGTGCACCATGTTTAGGGCAGATCCTCGGTGCAGGTGTCCTGCAGTCGAGAGGTGGCGTACGGAGCAGGAGTGGGGTAACTTGTTGCTGTGATTTGCTGCCCTGTGGTTTTTACAGGGGAACATCCTTTATTTTCCTTGTTTCTTTCAGCTGCGGTTTCGATGCCTCAGGACTGCGCTGTGTGAACGCGTCCCAGCACTTCAACAGATTGTATGATGCAAAGTCCTGCAAGGTTTGTGTCCTTATCCCTCAACCCTCTTTCAAGCTGCCATGTTTGCTGTCAGTGAATGGAACTGCATTGCATCCATGGAGAGACCCTGCGCTGCAGCAGCTGTGGGAGCAGGACTAGATCCGGATGGATATTCAGATGTTCTCGTTCACTGACAGCAATCAGAGATGGTGAATAATTCATTGTTGCCGCTTTCTTCTTCTATATTCTATATTCTCTTCTATATTCTATATTATATATTCTCTTCTTCTATATTCTCTTCTTCTATATTCTATATTATATATTCTCTTCTTCTATATTCTATATTCTCTTCTTCTATATTCTATATTCTATATTTTATTCTTCTATAATTTCATCTTCTATATTATATATTATATATTCTCTTCTTCTTTATTCTATATTCTATATTCTCTTCTTCTATATTCTATATTCTCTTCTTCTATATTATATATTCTCTTCTTCTATATTATATATTCTCTTTTTCTATATTATATATTCTCTTCTTCTATATTCTCTTCTTGTATATTATACCAGCAGTCACTGGGCCGGGTAGAGTGTCAGCTCTGCTGCTCATCTCCTTCCTCTGTGCCGGAGAGCAGGCGGCAGTAGGACCCAGAGGCCTCCAGATGTGACTCGGGGGTGTGTGCACAGTGTGGGAGGGGGCGCACTGTGTGTACACAGACATAAAGCCTGTATCTCCCAGGATCACTGGATCAGCATCACCGCCATTCTCCAGGGATCTCCTGCGGCACCTGCTGCTGCTGCTGCTCCAGAAAATCCGGATCCCCGCCCGCCGCCGCCGTATGGATGTGACCGCGTGAGCGGCTCCAGCACCGGCCACCATGTCCAGGGACAGCGTCCAGATCCCAGATGACCAGGACTTCCAGAACTTCAGGACGGAGTGTCACTCCGAGGACGGCTGGACCCTGACCTACAACAAGTCCGGGGTCACCGTGTGGGTGCAGATCCTGGAGGAGGAGCGGGCGCTGCACAAGATCAAGGTGAGACCCCTCATCCCCGCTGTCACTGTATACACTGGGTTCTGGTCCCATTATCACCATCTATCGGGTCACATCCCAGTGGGTACAATGTATCATCCATATACATTACTATATACACCAGGTTCTGGCCCCATTATCACCATCTATCGGGTCACATCCCAGTGGGTACCATGTATCATCTATATACATTGCTATATACACCAGGTTCTGGCCCCATTATCACCATCTATCGGGTCACATCCCAGTGGGTACAAAGTATCATCTATATACATTACTATATACACCAGGTTCTGGCCCCATTATCACCATCTATCGGGTCACAGCCCAGTGGGTACAAAGTATCATCCATATACATTGCTATATACACCAGGTTCTAGCCCCATTATCACCATCTGTCAGGTCACATACCAGTGGGTACAATGTATCATCCATATACATTACTATATACACCAGGTACTGGCCCCATTATCACCATCTATCGGGTCACGTCCCAGTGGGTACAAAGTATCATCTATATACATTACTATATACACCAGGTTCTGGCCCCATTATCACCATCTATCGGGTCACAGCCCAGTGGGTACGAAGTATCATCTATATACATTATATATACACCAGTTCTGGCCCCTTTTTTCACCATCTATCGGGTCACATCCCAGTGGGTACAATGTATCATCTATATACATTACTATATTCATCAGGTTCTGGATCCATTGTGACCTGATAGATGGTAATAATGTATCAGGATCACATTGCTGGTCACATAGTCCTCATCATGGATGGGGTTCTGATCCCATTATTGCCATCTACCAGGTCACGTCCCAGTGGGTACAATGTATCAGGTTAACTCTAGTTGTGGTGTTTCTGGAGCGGGTCCGGTCCCAGTCCTCCCTATGTACTCGGTTCTGGTTACCATCTATCCAGTCAGATTCCAGTTTGTACAATGTTTCTAATGGGTTCCAGTCTTCTCTATGTACTCGGTTCTGATTACTATCTATCCAGTTAGATTCCAGTTGGTACAATGTATCGGGTTAACTCTAGTTGTTGTGTTGTTTCTGGATTGGACCTGGTCCCAGTCCTCCCTATGTACTCGGTTCTGGTTACCATCTATCCAGTCAGATTCCGGTTGGTACAATGTAACAATTTCATTCCACTTGGTACAATGTTTCTAATGGGTCCCAGTCCTCACTATAGATTTGGTTCTGACTCCCAATATTACTATCTGTTGGGTTACAATGTACCAAGTTCATCCTTGGAGTTCTGTTGATTCTGGTGGGGTCCAGTCCTCTATTTATTGGGTTCTGATTCCCATTATCACCATGTATCTGGTCAGATTCTAGTTGATACATTGGGTCATTCTAGATGGGGTCCCAGTTCGTGCCATTGCCCCACCATATATATTGGGTTCTGATTCCTATTCCTCCCATCTATCAGGTCAGATTTCAGTGAGTACAATGTGTAAGGTTGAGTCTAGTAGTTACATTGTCTTCACTTTACATTGGATTCTCATTCCCATTATAACCATCTATGGCGTCAGATTTTGCCGGTGTGAGTTCTGTTGTTACAATGTATCAGCTCCATCCAGGTCCGATGGGTTCTGATTCCTATTATCACTATGTATTCACTTGGTAGCCCTGATCGCTTCATCTGGGCTCCTCTGCAGTTACTTTGTGTCTGCCCAGGACAGATGTGTCTAATGGGGGGATGTCACAGCGTGTCCGATGCTGTAGCTGCCCCCACCTGTTACTGTCCCAGGGGCTTCTGGTCTAGGACAGGAATCCTCAGAACCACATCTCCCGTCTGGTACTTGTATCATAGTAGACTTTGGCACAGGCCACGGTGTGGGGTGTATTATAGGGACAGGTGTATGTATGTGTCTGTATTTCTGGGACAGGGCTATATACAGTATGTGTGTATGTATCAGTATGAGGTGTGTAGTACACATTGGGCAGAGGGCTGTATGTAGATTAGTGGGTAGTGGGTATGTGTGGGGAGTGTATGTATCAATATGAGCAACGTATATGTATTGGCGTGATGTGTATGAATCATTAGGATGTGTGTATAGCAGTATCATGTGTGTAGACTCCTGGGCAGCGCTCTAGCTGGTGAGTGTATGAATCAGTAGGATGTGTGTATAGCGGTATAATGTGTATGTAACGTGTGTAGACTCCTTCTGGGCAGAGCTCTAGGTGGTGAGTGTATGAATAGGTAGGATATATGTGTAGATCGGGATCATGATCATTATACAAGTCACTGGTTAGACCACACAGGGGATACTGGGGACAGTTTTGGGCACCAGTGCACAGGAAAGACATTGTAGAGCTTGAACAGGTACAAAGGCGGCAACAAAAATAATAAAAGGACTGGGTGGACTACAGTACACAGAAAAAATTGGCAAGATTAGGTTATTTAGCTTAGAGAAAAGAAAGGCTCGGGGACATAATAAATATGTTTAAATACATCAAAGGTCAATATAGAGACTCTCCCCAAATTTATTTATACACAGGGCTGTAATCTAGAACAAGGGGGCATCCTCTACGTCTTGAGGGAAAAAAAGTTTCTACATAAAACATAGAAAAGGATTCTTACTGTAAGAAACAGTTTAGACTGTGGAATTCTCTGCCAGAGGGACTGTCATGGTTTAATTCAATAACCCGGTTCAAAAAGGGTTTGGATGCATTTCTGGAGCGTAATAATATAACAAGTTATAGTGTCCAGGATCAGGAGAGGGGTCATTGATCCCCGGGATTTTTTCCGATTGCCAGATTGGAGTCAGGAAGGAAATTTTTCCCTAAAATGAGGACAATTGGCTTTCTACCTCATTGGGGGTTTTTGCCTTCCTCTGGATCAACACCTTAGCACAACAGGCTGAACTGGAAATGACGACTGCCCTTTTTTCGGCCTTACAAACTATGAAACCATGTGTATGTGACGTGTGTAGACTCCTTCTGCGCAATGCTCTGTATGGTGAGTATATGTATCCATATAATGTGTGGCGGAATGATTTGTATGTTTCTGTATGTTTCTGGCGGTATAACCCCCCATCATCCTTCCCGCCGCTCTCTGTATGTCCTGCCCCTTGCTCCCTCACCCCGGGGCGGTATAATCCCCCATCATCCTTCCCGCCGCTCTCTGTCTGTCCTGCCCCATGCTCCCTCACCCCCTGGCGGTATAATCCCCCAAACACCCTTCCCGCCGCTCTCTGTCTGTCCTGCACCATGCTCCCTCACCCCCTGGCGGTATAATCCCCCGTCATCCTTCCCGCCGCTCTCTGTATGTCCTGCCCCATGCTCCCTCACCCCCTGGCGGTATAATCCCCTATCATCCTTCCCCGCCGCTCTCTGTATGTCCTGCCCCATGCTCCCTCACCCCCCTGGCGGTATAATCCCCCATCATCCTTCCCGCCGCTCTCTGTCTGCTCCTGCCCCATGCTCCTTCACCCCCTGGCGGTATAATCCCCCCATCATCCTTCCCGCCGCTCTCTGTCTGTCCTGGCCCATGCTTCCTCACCCCCCGGCGGTTATATCCCCCAACATCCCTTCCGGCTGTCTCTGTCTTTCCCGGCCCATGCTACCTCACCCCCTGGCGGTATAACCCCCCCATCATCCTTCCCGCCGCTCTCTGTCTGTCCTGCCCATGCCCTTAAACCCCCTGGCTTTATAATCTCCCTATCACCCTTTCCCCCGCCGCTCTCTGTATGTCCTGCCCCATCCCTCCCCACCCCGTGGCGGAAATAATCCCCCTTCATCCTTCCCGCCGCTCTCTGTCTGTCCTGCCCCATGCTCCCTCACCCCCTGGCGGTATAATCCCCCATCATCCTTCCCGCCGCTCTCTGTCCTGCCCTTCACCCCCCTGGCGGTATAACCCCCCATCCTCCTTCCCGCCGCTCTCTGTATGTCCTGCCCCATGCTCCCTCACCCCCCTGGCGGTATAATCCCCCATCATCCTTCCCGCCGCTCTCTGTCTGTCCTGCCCCATGCTCCCTCACCCCCTGGCGGTATAATCCCCCATCATCCTTCCCGCCGCTCTCTGTATGTCCTGCCCCATGCTCCCTCACCCCTCTGGCGGTATAATCCCCGATCATCCTTCCCGCCGCTCTCTGTCTGTCCTGCCCCATGCTCCTTCACCCCCTGGCGGTATAATCTCCCTATCATCCTTCCCGCCGCTCTCTGTATGTCCTGCCCCATGCTCCCTCACCCCCTGGCGGTATAATCCCCCATCATCCTTCCCGCCGCTCTCTGACTGTCCTGCCCCATGCTCCCTCACCCCCTGGCGGTATAACCCCCCATCATCCTTCCCGCTGCTCTCTGTATGTCCTGCCCCATGCTCCCTCACCCCCTGGCGGTATAATCCCCCATCATCCTTCCCGCCGCTCTCTGTCTGTCCTGCCCCATGCTCCCTCACCCCCTGGCGGTATAATCTCCCTATCATCCTTCCCGCCGCTCTCTGTCTGTCCTGCCCCATGCTCCCTCACCCCCTGGCGGTATAATCTCCCTATCATCCTTCCCGCCGCTCTCTGTCTGTCCTGCCCCATGCTCCTTCACCCCCTGGCGGTATAATCCCCCATCATCCTTCCCGCCGCTCTCTGTATGTCCTGCCCCATGCTCCCTCACCCCCTGGCGGTATAATCCCCCATCATCCTTCCCGCCGCTCTCTGTATGTCCTGCCCCATGCTCCTTCACCCCCTGGCGGTATAATCCCCCATCATCCTTTCCCCCGCCGCTCTCTGTCTGTCCTGCCCCATGCCCCCCTCACCCCCTGGCGGTTTAATCTCCCTATCATCCTTCCCCCCCGCTCTCGTATGTCCTGCCCCATGCCCCTCACCCCCCTGGCGGTATAATCCCCCATCACCCTTTCCCGCCGCTCTCTGGTCTGCCCCTCCCCCATGCTCCCCCACCCCGTGGCGGTATAATCCCCCCATCATCCTTCCCGCCACTCTCTGTCTGTCCTGCCCCATGCTCCTTCACCCCCTGGCGGTATAATCCCCCATCATCCTTCCCGCCGCTCTCTGTCTGTCCTGCCCCATGCTCCCTCACCCCCTGGCGGTATAATCCCCCTATCATCCTTCCCACCGCTCTCTGTATGTCCTGCCCCATGCTCCCTCACCCCCTGGCGGTATAATCCCCCATCATCCTTCCCGCCGCTGTCTGTCTGCTCCTGCTATTCTGGTGTGAGATGACATCAACCGTAAAAGATGTGGAAGTGACGTACGATGACTGTCAGACGCTGCGGCTCACCGCTCTGTATGAAGGACATTAGGTCTCCGCCATAGAAACGTCTTGTCGGATGACACCCCTCCCCCCATCAGTCGCCCCTCCAATAAAGCATCAGACGTGTGTGGGTAATGTGCCCTGCAGAGGGGCAGCTGAGGGCACAGTGTCTGCAGGCAGCTCCGGGGCACTGGGAGGTCTGGGGTGATTCCCAGTTCAGTTCTGCTGAGGTCTCTATTATATAAACCCTTGTGCTCTGTGACTGGATGCAGTTTACTGGTCTTCACGGTCATACAGACCATGTCCAATGCTCCGCCCGGTGCAGAACTACAAGCTCCAGCAGCTTCTGCACACAGGAGGGGTTCTTCCTTACAATGGGCAGAAGGATCTGGGGCAGGTGTGGCCCTGTGTGACTGTCCAGGTGAACCCAATGCCGGGATGTGACGGGTCTGCCCGGTTATACTGCGGTAATGGAGCGTCAGGAGCTGAGCCGCCTTCACCTGCCCGGTTATACTGCGGTAATGGAGCGTCAGGAGCTGAGCCCCTTACACCTGCCCCGGTTTTTACTGTGGTAATGGAGCGGCAGGAGCTGAGCTGCCTTCACCTGCCCGGTTATTCTGTGGTAATGGGGCGGCAGGAGCTGAGCCACCTTCACCTGCCCGGTTATACTGCGGTAATGGGGCGGCAGGAGCTGAGCCACCTTCACCTGCCCCGGTTATACTGTGTTAATGGAGCGGCAGGAGCTGAGCCGCATACACCTGCCTGGTTATACTGCGGTAATGGATAGGCAGGCGCTGCGCCGACTTCACCTGCCAGGTTATACTGAGGTAGTGGAGCGGCAGGAGCTGAGCCGCCTTCACCTGCCCGGTTATACTGCGGTAATGGAGCGTCAGGAGCTGAGCCGCCTTCACCTGCCCGGTTATATTGTGGTAATGGAGCGGCAGGAGCTGAGCCGCCTTCACCTACCCGGTTATACTGCAGTAATGGAGCGGCAGGAGCTGAGCCGCCTTCACCTGCCTGGTTATACTGCTGTAATGGGGCGGCAGGGGCTGCGCCGCCTTCACCTGCCTGGTTATACTGTGGTAATGGAGCGGCAGGAGCTGAGCCGCCTTCACCTGCCCGGTTATACTGCGGTAATGGAGCGTCAGGAGCTGAGCCGCCTTCACCTGCCCGGTTATACTGCAGTAATGGAGCGGCAGGAGCTGAGCCGCCTTCACCTGCCTGGTTATACTGCGGTAATGGGGCGGCAGGAGCTGAGCCACCTTCACCTGCCCGGTTATGCTGCGGTAATGGAGCGGCAGATGCTGAGCCACCTTCACCTGCCCGGTTATGCTGCGGTAATGGGGCGGCAGAAGCTGAGCCACCTTCACCTGCCCGGTTATGCTGCGGTAATGGAGCGGCAGACGCTGAGCCGCCTTCACCTGCCCGGTTATACTGCGGTAATGGAGCGGCAGAAGCTGAGCCACCTTCACCTGCCCGGTTATGCTGCGGTAATGGGGCGACAGGGGCAGAGCCGCCTTCACCTGCCCGGTTATACTGTGGTAATGGGGCGGCAGGGGCTGAGCCGCCTTCAGCTGCCCGGTTATAGTGCGGAAATGGAGCGTCAGGAGCTGAGCCGCCTTCACCTGCCCGGTTATACTGTGGTAATGGGGCGGCAGGGGCTGAGCCGCCTTCACCTGCCCGGTTATGCTGCGGTAATGGAGCGTCAGGAGCTGAGCCGCCTTCACCTGCCCGGTTATGCTGCGGTAATGGAGCGTCAGGAGCTGAGCCGCCTTCACCTGCCCCGGTTTTCCATATGTTTCCAGTGACTTTGCTCTTAGTCAACATTTGCCGTGTTTGGAGAAAGTGCGCGGTTATTGTGTTCCCTGTGTGCTTTGGCCGAGCCGGATAACAGCGAGATAAACCGGTTCTGTAAGTTCTTATGTAGGAAACTTTCCAAGAAGTTCTCCTCCGCCCTGAGACTGATGACGGCACATTGCTGGCCAGGGAGGTAGAGCTGCTGCAGGTGTGGATATGGGGGCCTACTAGAACTGGGCTCTGTATCGGGATCCCTACAGCCAGGCCTAGACTAAGCGCTGGTGCTCATATTACTGATGAGAACCTACAGCTTGGCCTAAGCCTGGTCCTTGTATTAGTGATGAGAACCTATAGCTTGGCCTAAGCCTGGTCCTTGTATTAGTGATGAGAACCTATAGCTTGGCCTAAGGCTGGTCCTTTTTTTTAAAGGGATAAACTACAGCTTTGGGCCTTTTGGCGGGTCCTTTTTATAGTGATGAGAACCTATAGCTTGGCCTAAGGCTGGTCCTTGTATTAGTGATGAGAACCTACAGCTTGGCCTTAGGCTGATCCTTGTATTAGTGATGAGAACCTACAGCTTTGGCCCTTTGGGGGGTCCTTGTATATTTGGGGAACTACACTTGGCCCTTTTTAAAGGGCTGGTCCTTGTATTAGTGATGAGGACCTAAAGCTTGGCCTAAGCCTGGTCCTTGTATTAGTGATGAGAACCTTCAGCTTGGCCTAAGCCTGGTCCTTGTATTAGTTATGAGAACCTACAGCTTGGCCTAAGCCTTTTTTGTATTTGTGTGAAAAACCCCAGCTTGGCCTAAAGCCTGTCCTTGTATTAGGTGTGGGAACCTACACTTGGGCCCAAGGCTGGGCCCGTATTTTGATGGAACCTACAGCTTTGGGCCCAACCTGGGCCCTTGTTTTAGTTTGAAACCACAGCTTGCCTAACCTGCCCTTGTATTTGATAAACCTACACTTTGGGCCAAGGCTGGGCCTTGTATTAGGATAAACTACAGCCAGGCCCAAGCCGGGCCTTTTATTAGTGATAAACCCACGCGGGGCCCAGGCTGGTCCTTGTATTAGTGATGAGAACCTACAGCTTGGGCCAAGCTGGTCCCCGTATTTAAAAAAAACCTCAGCTTGGCCTAGGGTGGTCCTTGTTTAAAAAAATGAGAACCACAGCTTTGGGCCCAAGGGTGGTCCTTGATTTGGATGAAACCAAAAGCTTGGCCTTAGGCGGTCCTTGATTAGTGATAAACCTACAGCTTTGGCCTAAGGCTGGGCCTTGTATTATGATGGGAACCCAAGCTTGGGGCCAAGCCCAGTCCTTGTATACGATGAGAACCTACAGCTTGGGCCAAAGCCTGGTTTTTTGGGTTTTGATGGAAAACCTACAGCTTGGCCTAAGGCTGGTCCTTGTATTAGTGATGAGAAACCCACAGCTTTGGGCCCAAGGCTGGCCCTTTTATTTTGAGAAACCAAAACTTGCCTAAGCACTGGTCCTTGTATTAGTGATGAGAACCTAAAGCTTGGCCTAACCCGGCCTTGATTAGTGATGAAGCCACACTTGGCCTAAGGCTGGTCCTTGTATTAGTGATGAGAACCTACAGCCAGGCCTAGACTAAGCATTGGTTCTTGTATTACTGATGAGAACCTACAGCTTGGCCTAAGCCTGGTCCTTGTATTAGTGATGAGAACCTACAGCTTGGCCTAAGGCTGGTCCTTGTATTAGTGATGAGAACCTACAGCTTGGCCTAAGCCTGGTCCTTGTATTAGTGATGAGAACCTACAGCTTGGCCTTAGGCTGGTCCTTGTATTAGTGATAGAACCAACTTGGCTAAGGCTGGTCCTTGTATTAGTGATGAGAACCCACGCTGGGCCCAACCCCGTCCTTGTATTAGTGATGAGAACCTACACTTGGGCCTTTGGCTGGTCCTTGTATATATAAAACCCAAGCTTTGGGGCCCAGGCTGGGCCTTTATTAGTGATGAGAACCTACAGCTTGGCCTTAGGCTGGTCCTTGTATTAGTGATGAGAACCTATACTTTTCCAACGTGGCCTTGTTTAGGATAGAACCTAAACTTGGCCTAAGCATCCTTGTATTAGTGATGAGAACCTATAACTTGGCCTAAGCAGTGGTCCTTGTATTAGTGATGAGAACCTACACCTTGGCCCAACCTGGCCTTGTATTATTGAAACTAAACTTGGCCTTAGGCTGGTCCTTGTATTAGTGATGAGAACCTACAACTTGGCTTAAGCAGTGGTCCTTGTATTAGTGATGAAACCTCAACTTGGGCCCAAGCATTGCCTTTATTAGTGATGGAACCTAAAACTTGGCCAAGCGGTCCTTTTTTTAGTATGAAACCTAAGCTTTGGCCTAAAAAGCATTTGGGCCTTGTATTAGTGATGAGAACCTACAGCTTGGCCTAAGCCTGGTCCTTGTATTAGTGATGAGAACCTACAGCTTGGCCTAAGGCTGGTCCTTGTATTAGTGATGAGAACCTACAGCTTGGCCTAAGGCTGGTCCTTGTATTATGAGAAACCTGTTCTATGGCTGGACAAGTTCCTGGTCACAGGCATGAAATTTTTATAGGGGCCTGGTGGTTGATGGTCCTGGTGGAGTGGGGTCCTACGGGGGTCACACATGAGGGGGTCATTCCTTGAGTAAAAAAGAGCGCTCTTCTCCTTCAATGTTTTGGGTGCCGGGTTGCCCCCATGGAAGGACAGAAAGCCATACCGCAGCCAACATTCCCCTACTTGGGAAAAACTCCCCCCAATGTCCCGCACGGGGGTGGGTGTCGGGGGGCCCGGGGAGGCTGGAGGTGAGGGGTTTGGGCCCGGGAGGGTGGAAGTGAGGTTTGGGGGCCCGGGAGGCTGGGGTAGGGGTTGGGGGCCCGCAAAGGCTGGAGGTGAGGGGGGGCCCGCAGCTGGGGTGAGGGGTGGGGGGCCCCAGGGTGGGGTGAGGGGGGGGGCCCCGGCAGGCTGGAGGGGAGTGGGGGGCCCGGCAGCTGGAGGGGAGGTTGGGGCCCCAGGGGGAGGTGAGGTGGGGGCCCGGCAGGCTGGGGGGGTGGGGGGGGCCCCCGGGGGCTGGGGGGAATTCGGCCCCGGGAGGCTGGAGGGGAGTGTCGGGCCCCCGGAAGGGTGGGGGGAGGTGGGGGCCCGCAGGCTGGGGTGATTTTTCGGGCCCGGCAGGGTGGGGGTGAGGGGTGGGGGCCCGGCAGGCTGGAGGTGAGGTGCGGGCCCGGCAGGCTGGAGGTGAAGTGTTGGGCCCGGCAGGCTGGAGGGGAGGTGTGGGGGCCGCAGGCTGGGGGGTGGGTGGGGGGCCCGGGAGCTGGGGTGAGGTTGCCCGGGGAGGCTGGAGGTAAGGTTGGGCCCGGGAGGGTGGAGGTGAGGTGGGCCGGGAGGCTGGAGGGGAGGTTCGGGCCCCAGGCGGGGGGGGGAAGGGTTTTGGGGCCCGGGACGGAGTGAGGTGTCGGCCCGGCAGGCTGGGGTGAGGTGCGGGGGCCCGGGAGGGGGAGGTGAGGGGGTGGGGGGCCCCGGGAGGCTGGGGGTGGGGGTTGGGGGCCCCGGCAAAACTGAGGTGAGGGTTGGGCCCCAAACAAAGGGATTTGAGGGTTTTTGGGGGGCCCCGGAGGTTTGGGGTGGGGGGTTTGGGTCCAAACTAGGTAGGGGGGGGTCCGGCAGGCTGGAGGGGGTGGGGTCCGGCAGGCTGGGGGGAGGGGGGGTCCGGCAGCTGGAGGGGAGGGTGGGGCCCCGGGAGCTGAGGTGAGGGTGGGCCGGGAGGCTGGAGGTGAGGTTTCGGGCCCCCCAGGCTGGAGGGAGGTTCGGCCGGGGAGGGTGGGGTGAGGGGTTTGGGGCCCGGCAGGCTGGGTGGGTTGGGGGCCCGGCAGGCTGGATGAGGTGGGGGCCCGGCGGCTGGAGGGGGTTTCGGGGGCCCGGCAGGCGGAGGTGAGTTTTCGGGGGCCCGCAGTGGGAGGTGGGTGTTCGGGGGGCCCCGGCAGCCCGGAGGTGAGGTGTCGGGGGCCCGCAGGGTGGAGGGAGGTGGGGGCCGGGAGGCTGGAGGGGAGGTGTGGGCCGCAGCTGAGTGAGGTGTTTGGGCCCGGGAGGTGGGGGAGGGTGTGGGGCCCGCAGGCTGGAGGTGAGGTCGGTGGGGCCCCCCGGCAAAACTGGAGGGGGGGGGGTGCGGGTCCGGCAGGGGGAGGGAGGGGGGGGGGCCCGGGAGGCTGGGGTGAGGTCGGGTCCCCGGGAGCTGGAGGGGGAGGGGTGGGGTCCGGGAGCTGAAGGTGGGGTCGGGTCCGGGAGGCTAGGGGAGGTGCTGGGGCGGGGCCGCACTGGGGGTGAGCTTTCGGGCCCGGCAGGCTGGAGGTGAGGTGTGGGGTCCGGCAGGCTGGAGGTGAGGTGTTGGGGCCCGGCAGGCTGGAGGTGAGGTGTGGGGCCCGGCAGGCTGGGGGAGGGGGTTGGGGGGGGTGGGCGGGCCCGCAGCGGAGGTGAGGGGGTTCGGGCCGGCAGGCTGGGGGTGAGGTGTTGGGGTCCGCAGGCTGGAGGGAGGTGTGGGGCCGGCAGGCTGGGGGGTAGGTGTGGGGGCCGGCAGGGGGAGGTGGGGTGCGTGGGGTGGGGCCCCCAGGCGGAGGTGAGGTGGGGGGCCCGGCAGGCTGGAGGTGAGGTGTGGGGCCCGGCAGGCTGGAGGTGAGGTGCGGGTGTCGGGCCCGGCAGGCTGGAGGTGAGGTTGGGCCCGCAGGCTGGAGGGAGGTGTTTTGGGCCCCGGGGAGGCTGGGGGTGAGGGGTGGGGCCCGGCCCAGGCGGAGGGAGGTGGGGTCCGGCAGGGTGGAGGTGAGGGGGGGGTCCCCAGGGTTTGGGGGTGAGGTGTTGGGCCCGGGAGGCTTTGGGGGGGGGTGCGGGTTTTTCGGGTCCGCAGGCTGGGGGAGTGCGGGCCGGCAGCGGGGGGAGGTGGGGGCCGGGAAGCTGGAGGTGAGGTGTTTGGGGGGCCCCGGGAGGGTGGAGGGGAGGTTGTGGGGCCCCAGGCTGGAGGTGAGGGCGGGCCCCGGAGGCTGAGGTGAGGGGTGGGCCGGCAGGCTGGGGGGGGTGGGGGGGCCCGGGAGGCTGGAGTAGGTGCGGGGCCCCGGGAGGCGGGGGTGAGGGGTGGGGGCCCCGGGAGGCTGGGGTAGGGCGGGTTCCGGGAGCGGGGTGAGGGTGGGGCCCGGCAGCTGGGGGTGAGGTGGGGCCGGCAGGGTGGAGGGTTTAGGTGTCGGGCCCGCAGGCTGGGAGGGGGAGGGTTCGGGGCCGGCACTGGGGGGGGGGTTTCGGGTTTTTGGGTGGCCGGCCTGGGAGGTTTAGGGGGGGGGGGGGGGGAACACCCGGGAGCCTGGGGAGGGAGGTTTTCGGGTGGGGGCCCCCGGGGATTTGGATGAGGGGCGGGGGCGGCAGGCCCCAGGTGGGGGTTTCTCCGGACTGGAGGGGGGTGCGGGGTTCGGGCCCGGAGGCTGGAGGGGGAGGTGCGGGTGCGGGTCCGCAGCTGGAGGGGAGGGGTGTCGGTTTTGGAGGCGGGGGTGAGGTGGGGGTGCGGGTCCGGCAGGCGAGGTGAGTCGGGTGTTGGCCGGCAGGCTTTAAGGGGGTGCGGGGTGGGTCCCAAAAGGAGGGGGTGAGGTTCGGGCCCGGCAGGCTTGGGGAGGTGTGGGGCCCGCAGGCCGGGGGGTGGGGGGTTGGGGTTTTCCGCAGGCCTGGGGTTGAGGTGTGGGGGGCAGGCTGGAGTTTTAGGTGTTGGGCCCGGGGGCTGGAGGTGAGGTGCGGGGCCGCACTGAGGGGTTGGTCCCCAGGCTGGGTGGGGGCCGGGGGCCCCCGGCAGGCGGGGAGGTGTCGGGGGCCCCAGCGGGGGTATGTGGGGGCCCGGAAGCTGGGGGTGAGGGGGGGGCCCGGCAGGCTATGAGGTGTTGGGGGGGGCCCCGGCTGGGGGGAGGGTCCGGGGGGCCCGGGGAGGCTGGGGGGGGAGGTGGGGGCCCGCAGGCTGGGGTGAAAATTCCCGGGGGCCCGGCAGCGGAGGGGGTGCGGGGGCCCGGGGGCTGAGGTGGGCGGGGGGACAAAACCCCACCACAGGCCTTGGAGGGGATTTCCAAGTGATACATGATGCAATCAGAGCTGCAGTGTACACTATGGCGGAGAGCGGAGCTGCAGTGTACAGTATGGCGGAGAGCGGAGCTGCAGTTTACAGTATGGTGGTGAGTGGAGCTAGAGTGTACCATATAGCGGTGAGTGGAGCTAGAGTGTACCATATAGCGGTGAGTGGAGCTAGAGTGTACCATATAGCGGTGAGTGGAGCTAGAGTGTACCATATAGCGGTGAGTAGAGCTGCAGTGTACAGTATGGAGGACGAGCAGGGCAGTAACTGGAGCCTCAGATGAGTCAGGGGGTGGAGTTCAGACTCCAATTGACAATACAGCAACATTTGGGTAAGAAAGCTGCTGATAAGTGGTGCTAATGTCTTTTCGAGCCATATTGACAATTGGATGAGGGGATTGCATATGTATTAGCGCCCCCTGTGTTTGGGGGCTGGCGAGTGGTCCCCGGAGGCTGCACGCCCCTGTGCATATAACAGTCTTCTCCATGTAAGTAGGGGGTGCACATGCCAGGGGGCCCCTCTAAGTCCTGTGTTGTGGTGACGGAGCAGTGACGGCACCCGCCTCGGACCTGCAGCCCCCGGCGGGAGCAGCTGTGCTGGATGCGGTGCCAGCAGATTGGAGGTATTTTGGGAGCAGGAGAAGCCGGTGTGGGAGGATTTTCTTGAAATGTTTGGAAATAACAATCTGTCCTTATCGAGAAGCGGCGCCGCAGCACGGGGATCACGCTACATGACTCAGCCAGAGCCTGGGGGACTACAAGTAGCAGCAAGACCTGGGGGACTGCAGGGAGCAGCGAGACCTGGGGGACTGCAAGTAGCAGCAAGACCTGGGGGACTGCAGGGGGGGAGCGAACCCGGGGCGCAAGTACAGCAAAACAAGATACAACAGGGTCAGAAGTTATCACACAGGATAGGGTAGATACACACTACAACGTACACACAGGATAGGATTAATACACACTCAGCAACAGTATCACACAAATAAGGATTAATACACACCAGCAGAAATTTTTCCACGATAGGATTGTACACAGCTCAGGACATATCACACAGGAAAAGGACTAGATAAAAAAGCCAGCAGACAAATCACACAGGGAAGGATTGGGTACACAGCTCGCAGACAGATCACACAGGATAGGATTAGATACACGCTCACAACCGTATCACACGGAAGTTTAATTCACGACTCACAACAGTATCACACAGGGTAGGATTAATTTACGGGGTCAGCAACAGTATCACACAGATAGGATTTAAAACACACTCAGCAGACAGTAAACACAATGGGAAAAACACAGCTCAGCAGACAGTAAAAACACGATAGGTTAATACACACTCACAGACCGTATCACACAGGATAGGATTAATACACAGCTCGCGACGTATCCCCACAAAGGAAAAGAACAGGGCTCAGTAACCGAAACACACAGGATAGGATTAGATACAACTCAGCAACGGGCACACAGGATAGGGTTAGATTCACACTCAGCAGACGTATCCACACAGGATAGATTAGATACACAGCTCAGCAGACGGTATCACACAGGATAGGATTAGATACACAGCTCAGCAGGTTCACACAGATAGGAATTAGATACACAGCTCAGCAACGTAATCACACAGGATAGGATTAGATACACACTCAGCAGACGGTACACAACAGGATAGAGAAGATCACACTCAGCAAGCGTATCACACAGGATAGGATAGATACACAGCTCAGCAGACGGTACCACAGGATAGGATTAGATACACAGCTCAGCAGACAGTATCACACAGGATAGGATTAGATACACACCTCAGGAGACCGTATCACACAGGGTAGGATTAGATACACAGCTCCCGCAGACGGTATCACACAGGATAGGGTTTGAAAACAGGGCTCAGTATACCGTTAAAACACAGGATAGATTAGATACACAGCTCAGCAGACGGGAATCACACAGGATAGGATTAGATACACAGCTCACAGACGGTATCACACAGGAAGGATTAGATACACAGCCCCAGCAGACGGTATCACACAGGGTAGGATTAGATACAAACCAGCAGACGGTATCAAAACAGGAAAAAGGATTAGAAAACACAGCTCAGCCGGGCGTTTCACAAAGTAAAATAGGGTACACAGCCACATACGGAAACACCCCGGGATAGGAAAAAGATACACAGCCAGCAGACGGGATCACACAGGATAGGATTGGGCCAAAAGCTCACATACGGTATCCCCACAGGATATAATTGATCCCAAACTCAGCATACGGATCACAAAAGGAAAGAATTTAAAGGTTTCACAGCTCAGCAGAAAGGAAACCCCACATGAAGGCTTAGATACAAGGGCTGGGGCTCTTAAACCCGTTTTTGGAAATTTACCTGTTTTAACCGCCCCCGCCACCATCTTGATGTTTTTTTTGGGCTGACTCCCAAATTTCTGCCCTGGGCCTCCCCCCCCGGGGGCCCCCCCACCCCACAGTCAGACTGGAGCGCCGGGTTTTTCCCTTTTCGGTCCCCCTGACCCGCGCCCCCCCGGGGAAAACTTCCCCCAAAATTTTCCCGAAAAAGGTTGGTTGAAGTTTTTTATTCTTCCCCAAAAAAACTGTTCCTGGAAAAAGTTGGGGGAATATGGCTTTTCAACATTTAAAAAACTTTTAAAATCTTTTTTGTTTCCCTTTTTTGACCCATTTCCCTCATCCCTAGGGGGGCCCGGGAGTTTTCTTTCCAAACTAGGCTGTCCCCTCCACCCCACAGAGCCGGGCCTGACAGTATAACCTCTGGGGTGCAGCGCTGCGTTACCTCTGCTGTGTGCGATACAGATTCCCCCCTAAAGGCCCCCCCAGCACCCCCATAACCGGGCCTCACCCACAGTTCCCCCATAAAAAGTGCATCCCCACAAATCCCCCATAACTTGGGATCACCCACGATCCCCCCAAAAACACCCCGCGCCCCCCTAAAACCCAACCCCCCAATCCCCTATAACATTGCATCATCCACAGATCCCCCCTAACATTTCATCACCCCCCGAACCCCCATAACAGTGCATCACCCACAGATCCCCCATAACGTGCATCACCCACAGATCCCCCCCTAACAAAGGGATACCCACAGATCCCCCCTAACCGTGCATCACCCCCCGGTCCCCCATAACAAGCAACACCCACAGTCCCCATAACAGCGCATCCCCCCACAGATCCCCCCCTAAAAACCCTGGCCCCAAACCCCAAAAAAAACACCCCAACCCCCCTAACAGGCATTCACCCACATATCCCCCCTAACAGTGCATCACCCACAGATCCCCCATAACAGGGCATCCCCCTCCCCCCAAAGTATCCCCCGTCCCCCTAACATCTAAAAACCCCCTCATACCCCCCCAGATCCCCCATATCAGTGGTCCCCCCCCACAGATCCCCCATAACATTGGGCAAATTCCCCCAAAAAGATCCCCCAAACCCCCCTAACGTGGTCACCCACAGAAATCGGCCCCCATATACCCCTAAAATGCATCACCCACAGAAAACCCCCCCTAAAAAGGCATCACCCCCAAATCCCCCATAAATCCGTGGCCCCCTCCCCAAAAAGATCCCCCATAACCCCCGCCCTCCACAGCCCCCGGGGGGGGGGGACACCCCCGGGTTGGCCCCCACAGATCCCCCATAAAAAAGGGATCCCCCCACAGAATTTCCCCCATAAAAAACAGACCCCCCTAAAATGCACAATGGCCCCCATTAAAAAGTGCCCAAAAAACTCCCCCCAGATCCCACCATTAAAAAAAAAAATGCATCCCGGCCCCCCCATCACCCCCAAAATTTCCCCCTAACAAAGGGGATCCCCCCCAGATCCCCCTAAAAAGTGCATCACCCACAGATCCCCCATAACAGGGGATCACCCACAGATCCCCCATAACAAAGGGATCACCCACGGAAATTTCCCCCATAACAGAGCATCCCCACAGAACCCCATAAAAAGGTGCCAAACACCCACCCGATCCCCCATAAAAAGTGTCTCCCCCCAGATCCCCCCTAACAGTCAAACACCCACAGATCCCCCATAACAGAGCACCACCCACGATCCCCTTTAAAATTTCAAACAGTTGGGCATCCCCCAAACCCCCCTTTAAAAAGGGATCCCCCAATCCCCCCTAACAGAGCATCCCTCCACAGATCCCCCCCTAACAAATTCCCCCTTCCTCCCAAAAAAGATCCCCCCCGCCCCATAACAGGCCCCTTTTACCCACAGATCCCCCATAACAGAGCATCCCAAACCCCCAAAAAGAAACCCCCATATTCCCCTAACGGGGCATCCCCCAAATCCCCCATAAAAAGAGCATCCCCCACAGATCCCCCAAAACAGAGCATCCCCCCTAAAAGATCCCCAAAAAAATAACCACGATCCCCCAAAAATTGATAACCCAACCCCATAACCCGGCATTTAACCCACCCGATCCCCTAAACAGTTGGGGGTTAAAAAACATATCCCCCCAAAAACAGGCTCCCCACAGATCCCCTCCTAAAACAATATCCCATCCCCCAGATCCCCCCCTAACAGCCCCCCCCATCGGGTCAACCCCGATCCCCCATAACAATTATCACCCCCCAGATTTTCCCCTAACCGGCATCAAACCCCCAGATCCCCCATAACAGGGGGCATCCCCCAGGGGTCCCCCAAAAAGTATAAAAATCCCCCTAACAGTGCTCACCACAGATCCCCCATAACATTGGGGATTTACCCCCAGATCCCCCATAAAAGCGCGTAAAACCCCCTAAATATAAAGGGGGGTCCCCCAAAACAGGCATCACCACAGATCGCCCATAACAGGGCCGCACCCACAGATTTCCCCCCATAACAGTGCATCACCCCCCGGTCCCCCATAAAAAGGCTCCCCACAAAATTCCCCCCTTTAAAAATATCATCCCCCCCCTCACTCTAAAATCCCTATAAAATGCATTTACCCACCGATCCCCCCTAACAGAGCATCACCCGTCCCCCTAAAACAACAAAATTTAAAAAGTCCCCACAGTAAAAAAAGCGGGAAAAACCCGAAACCAAAACCAAAACCCCAAACCCCCTAACCCGGCATCAACCCCCAGATCCCCCATAACAGGGGACCCCCAAAATCCCCCAAAATGGATCCCCCATCCCCCCAACAAATGGGTCACCCAAAGATCCCCCCCATACCCGGCCTCACCCACAATCCCCCATAACCCGCGGGTCACCCAAAAGATCCCCCCCAAAAATTTTGGCCCCTCCCCCCAAGTTAAAAATCCTCAGAAACCCCCTTGGGGATCAAACCCCCAATTCCCCCAAAAATATCCCCATAAAAACCCCCCCCAATTTATACCCCCAGATTTTCCCGGCCCCCCTTAAAAAGCGCATCAAACCCAAGGGTTTTTTCCCCCCTAACAAGGGCCCTCACCCCAGATCCCCATAACAAACATTTACCCACAGATCCCCCATAACCCTCTCACCCACAGACCCCCATAACAGTGGCATCACCCACAGGGCCCCCCATAACAGTGCAAACACCCACATAAACCCCCATAACCCGGTTCAACGACCCCCAAAACGATCCCCCCTTCCCCCAACAGGCATCACCACAGAACCCCCAAAACAGGGCATCCCCCCCACAATTTCCCCCAAAACAGGCATTTACCCAAAAGATCCCCCCTCGCATAACAGTCCCCCTCAACTCCCCAAATCCCCCATAACAGGGGGATCCTCCACAGATCCCCCATAAGCATAGCAAACCCCCCCTCAGACCCCCCCATTAAAAGTTGGGGGATCACCCACAGAATCCCCCATAACGGGGGATCACCCAAAGATCCCCCATAACCCCGTGGGAAACCCCAAAAAACGCCCCCAACCAAAATCCCCCATAACGTGGGATCACCCACAGGGTCCCCCATAACAGTTGGGATCCCCACATTTTCCCCCTAAAAATAAAACCCAAGGACCCCCAAAAATAAAAAACATCACCCCAGATCCCCATAAAGGGAAAATCCCCCAAAAGCAACCACAGATCCCCCAATAACAGGGGAAACACCCCCAATCCCCCATAACAGTGGGATCCCCCCCCCCAAAAAAAAGCGCCCACAAAAATCCCCCTAAAACCCCACCCACAGATTGCCCCCATAACATGGGGGATCCCCACAGATCCCCCCTAACAAATGTCACCCACGCCCCCCCCCAGGATCCCCAAAAAATCATTTCCATCCCCAAACCCCTAAAAGATTCCCCAACCCCCCAAAAAAGAGGGATCCCCCCACAGATTCCCCATAACATTGGGAGGGCACCCCCAATCCCCCCCTAACAATGCAACACCCACAATCCCCCCCATAACCCCCAGTCCCCCTCACTCACCCGATCCCCCTAACAGGCTCATCAAACCCCCCGATCCCCCATAACAGTGGGCACCCACGGGTCCCTTCAGGGGGGGGGGGGGGGAAAAAGGGGGGGGGGGGGATTCCCCCCTAACAGTGGGCCAAACCCCACCGATCCCCCCAAAACAGTGGATTTGGGGGTGATGGGGAGCCCCTCACTTGTCTGTGGTGGGCGCAGTCTTTTCGATCACTCCACCCCTCAGGGAAAGGGTGGGGGAAAAGAATTATGCAGGACCCCCCACTTCCTCCCAAACCCCTTCCCCCCCCCCACCCCCGAAATTTTAAATGCGCATGCATTATAGATTTGGGGGCTAACACTGGGGGTTCCGGAGGGTGCTACGGGCGGCAAGGATTTTGACATCCAAAAATTTCGGGAAAAATATTCCCCGGGCCTAACCAGGGTACAGTCCCGCCCGGAGGGGAAAAGGGGGGTTTTAAACCCCCAAATTTTCCCAAATGCGGGGGGGGGGGGGGGGGCCCCAAGGGGTCACGTAGCCCCCAAAAAAAACATTCTCCCCCCCATATAAACACCAATTTTGTGGCCCGGGGCCCCTCAACAACGGGGCCACATTTCAAACCTCTTTTGGGGTTTGCGGGGAACTTTTCAATCCAATTTTTCATGAAATAGGGAAACACAAGATATGGTGGTGGCTCATTGGGGCCGAGGGTGCGGGTAGGGGTGTAAAATCCTAACTTTGGCGTAAAGACCGGGTGAAGTCTCCGTGTTGTGGGCACCGTAGGGTTAACGGAGCAGTAGAGAAGGGGTTAAATCTCAAGGGCTTGTCCGTATTTGCTCAAGGTTGAAGGAGGATGCGGGCGCCACGATGGACGCGCGTCACAGGGGTCACGTGACGCCGCGGCCACATCAAGGACACTGGAGAGGTCACGGGAATAGAGGCCTGTGTCCGGAGCTGCTGACTCCCGTAGTAACATGGAGGACGGTCATGTGACGGCGACAACTGGCTTAGAGAAGGTGCAACCGATGTCTGAAGGGTCACGTGACGCGCGCCGCAGGCGCTGGAATTCATCGTGGCGCATATTTTACCACACAGGAAACTAAATGGCGGCCATTTTTGATGGCGGCCATATTGCCGGAGTGTTAGGTAGTGAGACCTCCATAGGGAGCTTACAGGTGGCGGGTGCTGTGTCGTGATGTGGTCCGCGCCCCCCACACCATGGACCCCAATTAAGGGGCTGCGAATAGATAACCCGCAGCCCGGGGGTCTCCATCCTTCGCTTTCTCTCAAGCAGCACACGTAGGGTTACGGGTCTTCACGTCCGCAGCATCGCTGTTGCCTAGCAACTGAGCATTTCGTTCCCTGCCCGGCAACATCCCGTCCGCAGGGACGGAGCCGCGCGTGACGCCGGGTCTGTGTGCCGCAATACGGAGACGCAGGCGGTGCCCTACCGGATACCACAACCTCTCCACCCCCGGCTCTGACTATTTATAGCTCAGCCTTTACAGCTTCATAAATTTCATGCCGCTTAAAATGGAAGGAAATGGGGACGATGCCCACTGGGACGTGTGTGCGCCAGGCTGAGCAATGCCGCCATTGACAATGGAGGGTCCGGTCATGCCGTGGTAACGGGTCCACAATGTACAATGTGAATAAAGTTTTGTCAGAGGACAGTAAAACGGTCGGCAACTGTCTAATACATTTTGGGCCTTATTATCAAAAACGTTTACGTAAAAACGCTTTTTTTCCCATAGCAAAACCCAATTTGCGCTTTTACAACCTGTCAGCACCTATAGCAATCTATCAGCACCCATACAAACCAAAAAAGAGCTTATGGCCATCCCCCTCAAACACCCTAGCAACCAAAAAGCCTTTACACCAACCCCCAAGCGACCATTCACCGCCCACGCGAAAAATCAGGGCCACGCAACCAATCGGACCATGCAACCAATCCGCGCCCCTAACATCCCCTCAGAGCTCAAAACCACCAACAAGCCATAGCACCAATCGAGCTCACTTTCATTTTCACATGCACGACTGTCCTCACAGTTTCTAAGGGGTCGGATCCGCCCCCCCACGTTCTAGAGGGACAAAACCGCCCCGCATTTTAAGGATCGATCCCCCTCCGGCTAAGGGGTCGGATCCCCCCCCCTCAAACACCCCCCCCGAGGATCGACCGCCCCTTTTTAAAAAGTTTTTCTAAGGGATCGACCGCCCCCGGTTCAAGGGATCGCACCCCCCGCCGGGCCTCGCCCCCCTTTCCAAGGATCGCATCCCCCCCGGGCCAAGGGACCATCCGCCCCGCGGGTTTTAGAGGGAACGCATCCCCCTCCTTTTTTCCCCCCCAAGGGGTCGATCCGCCCCCCCCGTTCAGAGGGATCGACCGCCCCCGTTTAAGGGAACGACCGCCCTCGCGGGTTTTTAAGGGATCCCATCCGCCCCCCGCGGTTTTCCCAAAGGGGCGATCCGCCCCCCGCCAAAGGGCTTAGGGCCAAGGATCGATCCCCCTCCTTCCCAGGGTTCCCCCGCCCCCCGGGGGCCAAGGATCGATCCCCCCCGGTTGGGGGGCCTCCCCCCGCGTTTTCCAGAGGGGTCGATCCGCCCCCCAAGGGTCCTTGGTTCAGAGGGATCGATCCCCCTCCTTTTAAGGGGTTCCCCCTGGGGTTTTGGGGTATTCCCCCCCTTCTTTCCCCCCCCTTGGGGCCAGAGGGTTTATTTCCGTTTTCCCTTGAAGGGGTTTTTTTTTAATGATGGGGTCTTTCCCCCCTCCCTCCCCCCTGCGGGGTTCCAGAGGGACGGATCCTTCCCCCTCCAAAGGGGGGTTTGCCCCCGGGGTTTAAGGTTCGGATCCGTCCCCCCCGGTTCCCGAGGGATGGACCGCCCTTTTTGGTTAACTGGTGGTGGTTCTTGCCTGTCTTTTTGCCACCGCCCCCTCACTCTCTCATTTGTGCGAAATCTTATAAACAAATTCCTCCCCCCGATTTACTTCCATGTCCTTAGATCAACTGGAGGGGGACGGTGGGAGCCAGAGCGAGCGTCACACAGAGAGGAGGCTCCAAAAAAAACACTCGACCATCCGCCAACCGTTGGGCCCCACACACCGCCCAAACCCTGGCCCAGAGCACACCCCCTTTCCAAACCCTGCCCGAGCACCCCCCTGCCAAAACCATGGCCCCGGCACCCCTCCTGCCAAACCCTGCCCCGCCACCCCCCTGCCCAACCCTGCCCCCCACCATCCCCTGCCAAACCCTGGGCCCCGGCACCTCCTCCTGCCAAACCCTGGCCCAAACCCACCCCGCCACCATGGCCCGAGCACACCCTCCGCCCCAGTGGCCCCAACACACCCCCCTCCAAACCCTGCCCGACCACCCTCCTCCAAACCTGGGCCCCGCCACACCCCCCCAACCATGGCCCGGCAAACCCCTCCTGCAACCAGTGGCCCAGAGCACACCCTCTTGCCAACCAGTGGCCCAGAGCACACCCTCCTGCCAACCAGTGGCCCAGAGCACATCCTCCTGCAACCTTTTCCCAGACACCCCCCTGCCCCATGGGCCCCGCCACCTCCCCCCCTGCCACCATGGCCCAGCACCCCCCGCCCACCATGGCCCCCTCACTACCTCCTCCACCAGTTGCCCCGGGCACCCCCCCCAACCTTGGCCCCGCCACACCCCCCTCCAAACCAGTGGGCCCCCCCGCACCCCCCTCCAACCATGGCCCCGGCACCCCTCCGCCGACCATGCCCCGAGCACACATCCCCCCGACCCCGTGGGCCCCAGCCACATCCTCCGCCCACCATTCCCCGGCACACATCCTCCCCACCAAGGCCCCAGACACCCCCTGCCACCAGTGGCCCCGCGCACCTCCTCCTGCCAACCAGTGGCCCCGCCACCCTCCTGCCAACCAGGGCCCGCCCACACCCTCCCCAAACCCGTGGCCCCCGCGCACACCCCCCTGCCCCCCAGTGCCCCGACACCTCCTCCTCCGACCAGTGCCCCGAGCACACATCCCCTGCCCACCAATGCCCCGACAACATCCCCTGCCGACCATGGCCCCGAGCAACATCCTCCGCCACCAGGGCCCCGGCACACATCCCCTGCCGACCATGCCCCCCACACCTCCCCTGCCCACCATCCCCGGCACCTCCCCCCCGACCATGGCCCCGCACCTCCTCCGCACCATGGCCCCGGGACCTCCCCCGCCCACCATGGCCCCCGGGACACCCCCTCCAACCCGTGGGGCCCCGCACACCCCTCCTCCAAACCCTTTGGCCCCGGCACACCCTCCTGCCAAACCCGTGGCCCCGACACACATCCTCCCGCCCACCCGGGCCCCGGCCCACCCCTCCGACCATGGCCCCCCCCACATCCTCCTCCACCAGTGGCCCCGAGCACACATCCCCCCGACCATGGGGCCCCCAGCACACTCCTCCCCCCCACCAGTGGCCCCCCGGGACAACCTCCCGCCCCACCAGTGCCCCCCACACCCCCCTCCGACCATTTGGGCCCCCCCCCAAAATCCCCGCCGACCAGTGGCCCCCGAGCACCCCTCCTCCTGCCCACCATGGCCCCAGCACACATCCCCTGCCGACCAGTGCCCGGCACACCCCTCCTCCACCAGTGCCCCCCGGGCCCCCTCCTCCTGCCGCCATGGCCCCCACACCTCCTTTCCGACCAGTGCCCCGACACACATCCTCCTGCCGACCAGTGGCCCCAGCCACACCTCCTGCCGACCAGGTGCCCCAGCACACCCTCCCCGCCGACCCTGGGCCCCAGACACTCCTCCTGCCCACCAGTGGCCCCCAGCACACCACCTCCGGCCGACCATGGCCCCGAACACATCCTCCGCCGACCATGCCCCACACACTCCTCCTGCCCACCCCTGGCCCCGAGCACCAACCCCTGCCGACCATCCCCGAGCAAATCCCCTGCCGACCCCGGGCCCCGGCACAACCCCCCTCCGACCAGGCCCCAGCCACATCCCCTGCCACCATGGCCCCGCGCACCCTCCTCCTCCGACCAGTGGCCCCCCGGGCCCCATCCTCCGCCGACCCGTGGCCCCCCCGCCCCATCCCCTGCCGACCATGGCCCCAGCCACATCCCCTGCCCACCAGTGCCCCACACACCCCTGCCACCATTTTGGCCCCCGAGCCACATCCCCTGCCGACCATTTTCCCCAGCCACATCCTCCCCGCCACCATGGCCCCGAGCCACATCCTCCGCCGCCAGTGGCCCCCAGCCACATCCCCGCCACCAGTGGCCCCGACCCCCTCCCCGCCACCAGTGGCCCCGAGCCCCCCCCTCCGACCCCGGGCCCCGCGCACCTCCTCCTGCCGACCAGTGCCTGGCAAATCCTCCTCCGACCAGTGCCCCCGCACCTCCTCCTCCGACCATGGCCCCCACCACACCCCTCGACCCCTGCCCGGGACCCCTCCGCCGACCAGGCCCCAGCCACATCCTCCCGACCATGGCCCCCAGACCCCCCGCCGACCCCGTGGCCCCGCACCTCCTCCGCCGACCATTTGGCCCCCAGCACCCCTCCTCCTGCCGACCCTGGCCCCGACACACACCTCCTGCCGACCAGGGCCCCGAGCCCCTCCCCTGCCCACCATGGGCCCCCAGCACACTCCCCGCCCCCAGTGGCCCCACAAACAACCCCCTGCACCATGGCCCCCGGCACCTCCTCCTGCCGACCAGTGGCCCCGAGCACACATCCTCCTGCCGACCAGTGGCCCCCGGGACCTCCCCTTCCACCATTGGCCCCCCCCACCTCCTCTGCCGACCAGTGCCCCCGGCACACACCTCCCCGACCATGGCCCCGACCACATCCTTTCCTGGCCGACCATGGCCCCAGCACACATCCTCCGCCGACCATCCCCGACACACATCCTCCTGCCGACCATGGCCCCCCACACATCCTCCTCCGACCATGGGCCCCGGAACATCCTCCTGCCCAACCATTTCCCCCAGCACACATCCCCTGCCCACCAGTCCCCGAGCACACCCCCCCTGCCGACCAGGCCCCAGCACCCCCCCTGCCACCAGTGCCCCGGCACCTCCCCTCCACCATGCCCCGAGCACCTCCCCGCCGACCAGGGGGGCCCCCCCCCCCCTCCCCAGGGCCCCGCGCACACATCCTCCGCCACCATGGGGAGAGAACCTTGGACCAGGGCCCCGACACAATCCCCCGCCCCAAAGGGGGCCCCAGAAACTCCTCCTGGAATTGGCCCCGAAGCCACACCTCCTTTGACCACCCCGAGCCCCTCCTCCCGGAATGGCCCCAGACCACCCCTCCCCGGGGGCCCAAACCCCCCTCCAAATTTTTTGAGCCCCCCCCTCCTGGAAAGGTTCCCCCGGAACTCCCCTCCCGACCGTGCCCCGCCACACATCCCCCGCCAACCATTTGGCCCCGGAACCCTCCCCCCAAACCGTGCCCCGCCCCTTTTTCCGCCAAATAGGCCCCCCCACCCCTCCTCCCCGTGGCCCCCCGAGAACCCCCCCTTTCCAACTGGCCCCGACAAAAACCCCCCCTAAAGTGTCCCCCAAAAAACCCCTCCGAAGGGGATCCGTCCCCATTTTTTAACTCGCCCTATTTTTTTGACCTGACCCCTTTTTGTTTTATGGACTCTGCCCTTTATGTATTTATGACTCCGCCCCTTTATGGATTTATGACTCCACCCTCTGTAGTTATGACTCCACCCTCTTTATGTTTTTATGTCTCCGCCTTCTGTGTATTAATGGCTCCACCCTTTTCATGAACTGATTGCCCCGCCCTCCTTATGTAATGATGACTCCGCCCTCCTTGTGTAATGATGATTCCCCCCTCATGTAATATCTCCACCCTCTTTGTGTATTGATGATTCCGCCCTCTTCATGCATAAATTCCCCGCCTCCTATGTAATTCCCCCCCTCTTTGTGTATTGATGGCTCCTCCCTCCTCATGCACTGATGACTCCGCCCTCTTTATGTAATGATGTCTCCGCCCTATTTATGTATTGATGGCTCCACCCTCCTCATGTAATGATGGCTCTACCCTCTTTGCATATTGATGACTCCACCCTCCTTATGTAATGATGACTCCACCCTCTTCACGCACTAATGACTCCGCCCTCCTTATGTACTGATGTCTCCGCCTTCTGTTTATTGATGACTCCGCCCTCTTTATGTAATGATGTCTCCGCCCTCCTTGTGTAGTGATGACTCCACCCCTATTTGGGATTTACTCTATCCGGGAATCTGTAATCTTAGTTTTGGATTTGGTCAGAGCACGGCTCATCGGACACCGGACAGTACATGACACGTCCTCTCCCTGGTTGTGGGTGGGGCTGGTACATAAGTAGCGCTGTAGTCTCCATTTAAAGGGCCAGTCCATGGAGTTGTCAGACTTGTCTCCGCTCCCTGGTTTCCCCGAGGCGCCCAGAATTTAGGGGAGAAAAAAAGGACTTGTAGGGGAAAAAAAAATGGCTTGGGTCCCCGGGGACATCACACGGGACACTGTCACGGAAAGCAGGGTTTTTGAAGTGATTCCCCAATTGATGGGCGACTATGTCCAAATATACATGATACAAAATGTTACGTGCAGCTTTAATAATAGACAAAGTGGGACGTCACATCTATATATAAGCAGGGGGGTGATACTTTGCAGCACTATTTAAAGGGCAAAGTGAAATGTGCAGCATCTATAAATAGGGCGAAAGTTCTGTGCAGCATTTATAAAAACAGGGGGTGTATGTGCAGCATCTATATAAATGACAAATGGGGATGTCGCATCTATATATAGGGAAAAGTGGTACTGTGCAGCATCAAATAACAAAAGTGGGAATGATACGGGAATTAATATAAGACAGGAAGTGGTAGTCAGCATTATTATAGACAGGAAAAAGGTACTGTGAGCATTAATAAAACAAAAAA
>JAODAL010025211.1:0-10000 GCA_025379985.1 Phyllomedusa bahiana
AAGAGCAGTACTGAACTAGTGGGGGGGAACAAGCCATATGCCCCCATACCACACAGGAGAGGAACCCTGACCCCTAATCTCTAAGGAGACCACTTTAAAATGTCCCCCATACACTCACACATAGGAAGGAATCCTGCTCCCTAATCTCAAAGGGAAACCGCTGCAATGATGTCCCCATACACCACATATAGGAAGGAGACCCTGCGCCCCTATATCCTAAGGGACCAGCTCAATGATTTCTACCATACAAGCACATACAGGGGAGGAACCTTCCCCCCATACTCTATGGGAACTGACTGCTAATTTTCTCCCAAACAGCACCACATGAAAAGATCCTACCTCTATATCTCTTTTGCTTTAGGGAGGACATTTTAAAGACCAGTACAAAGCTAGTGGTGGATGACTCTATCAGTCCCCCATACACTGCACAAAAAGGAGATCCGCCCCCCCAAATCTATATCAGTCCCTCAAAAGCACAGCGGAGACATTTAGAGCACACTGAAGGGGGAGACACTGCTATGAGTCCCCATACACGCACAAAACAGGAAGGGTCCGCCTCCTATATATCCATAATACGCCCTCAGAAGCAGCAGCAGCAGCAGCATTGAGGACATTATAGAGCAGTGTAGCTGTGACTCCAGCACTGGGATGAGATATAACACTTATTAGAGCTTTCTGCAGCATCTCTGTGCCTCTGTCTGTCATTGTCACAGGACAATATATATATTATATATTATGCACAATGGTTGGTTAGCATTATTGTTAAAGATTTTGTTTTGGAGACAAGGAGCTACAAGTTCTGACCATTTGGGAGGCAGGGTCAGTCATTCTAGTGATCACAGTATTTACATCCAGTGCAAACTGCAAAGACGTCTCCAACTTCCTCTAAAATCACCAGCAACGTATTGTCTTTATGTTTTTATCTTTTATATTTTAATATATTCAATTGTCTTTTCTGTCCTTGGGAAAGTTGGGTAAAACATGCTGCCTGTATCTCCAGAGGGGCTGAACTTACAAAGTCTGATCTAATGATTTACTGCGTCTCTCAATGATATACTGAACTCTGTTACTGCACAACTGGTTGCTGTTCAGGACTCTAGGAAATCTAATGAGTTACTGCATCTTTCAATGATACATTGTTACTGCCAAATTGTGTGCTGCTCAGGACTCTGGGAAAGCTGGGTTGTGATATGACCATAGTTGTCATCCAGCGTTTTTGAACTGAAGAGGACAATTCATAAACCTTCACATCTGAGCATTGTTTAAGCTTTTACACAGACAAGTTAGATATAACGCTCATCAGACACTGCGCTACAATGACCTGCAGTCCTATGTAAAACATCCGATCGAGCATCTTGTGTCAGAGAACTGAGCTAAGTAACAACACAAGATAACGACGTCTAACAAACTCAACGCAGAAGCAATTTTCTTCTTTCACAAAGATGTAGTGAAGGGAAAATACAATGATCTGTCAGAACAATGGGCAATATTATTTGGCAATTAAAATATTTCATTCTGTGACCAATGATGGGAACAAATCTCATTGTAAAAATTGGAGCTAAAGTCTTGCTGTATCTGTAGTTATAACGGCTAATCTCTGAGTGACTATTTATTCTATCTTTCTATCTATCTATCTATCTATCTATCTATCTATCTATCTATCTATCTATCCCATATCTATCTATCTATCTATCTATCTCTCTCATATCTATCTATCTCTCTCATATCTATCTATCTATCTCATATCTATCCTTTTCTATCTATCCCATATCTATCTATCTATCTATCTATCTAAACTATCTTCTCTCTCATATCTACTATCTATCTATCTACTATCTCATATCTAACTACTATCAGCTATCTATCATCTCTCTCATATCTATCTATCTATCTATCTACTATCTACTATCTATCATCTCATATCTATCTGTTACTATCTATCTCATATCTACTATCTATCTAGCTATCATCTATCTATCTCTCTCATATCTATCTTTCATCTATCTATCTCAATCTATCTATCTATCTCATATCTATCTATCTATCTATCTATCTATCTCATACTATCTATCTCATATCTATCTATCTATCTCTAACTATCTATCTATCTATCTCTCTAATCTCTATCTCTATTATATCTATCTCATATCTATCTTTCTATCTATCTATCTCATATCTATCTATCTATCTATCTCATATCTATCTACTATCAAACTACTATCTCATATCTATCTATCTCTTATCTATCTATATTTTTCTACATATTATCTGTCTTTCTCATATCATCTATCTTTTAAACTATCTTATAGCTATCATTTATCTTTTAATGAATCAATTTATTTCTTACTAATCATCTATCTATCCATCTATCAATCTAAAGTCTATCTAACCATCTATCTATCTAATGTATATCTATCTATCTACCTAATATCTATCTATCTATCTATCTATCTCATATTTATTTATCTATCTATCTATCTATCTATCTTCTATCTATCTCATATATATTTATCTATCTCATATCTATTTATCTATATCTCTCCTAAATATCTATCTATCTATCTCTCTTATATCTATCTATCTATCTATCTATCTATCTATCATCTATCTATCTATCTCATAACTCTCTATCTATCTATCTATCCATCCATCAATCTATCTATCTCGTATCTATCTATCTATCTACCTCATATCTATCTCATATCTATCTCATATCTATCTCATATCTATCTCTCTATCTATCTTTCTACCTCTCCATCCATCCCATATCTAGATGATGTAGCAGGTTTCCCTAGAGCTCTAGACATAAATAAATAATGTCTTTCTCCCTAAACTCACTCTTCAACACGAAAAATAATAATACAGATAATATAGATAATACAGATAATCATTTCAAGTCAAGACAGAAACACAAGTCACATAAGTCAATTTCAAGTTCCATTTTCCATGCGACGGGTTCATTCCTCAGGATCATTCATTGGGGGCATGTACTAAGCAGAATGTGGCAGACTTTCGGCTCAGACCCCGGGGGCGACCTGACTGTATCTTGGCGCTGACACTCCAGTTCTACATAAAATTAAGGATGTAGAATACTAGGGATGAATGAAAAGGCCATGCCTGAACTTTTAGACATTTTTACTCAAAATTTGTCGCATTCAAAAGTTCTGTCTGGAGGGAGACTGCGCCAAGTTTTGGGGCCCCGACAAACCCCTCTACCCGAACAGGGGAAGCAATTTTTTTGGTGGGAAAAAAAGCAAAAACACAGCGCAGGCGCGTTCATACATTTGGCCCCTGCTGTATGAGCCATGCTTACTTACGTATTTGGACACTTTTCGCCAAGTTCTCGCGCCTACGAGGAGTCCTGCAAAGCCGCAGATTTCTTTGTGGACTTTTTGGTGCAAAAGGGTGTAAAAGTAAAATCAACTAAGAGAAAGCAGAAGGGAAGGTGCTTCCAAATCCCACAACATCTGCCCAATCTGCCGCACAGTGTGCACCGGTGTGACTGCAATGCTGAGAATCTTAGTAAATCTCCCCCAATGACTCCAGCAGCAGCTGAGACACCTGGTCAGTGACTCACCTTGTGCACCACACCTGGGGTCAGGAGGGTGAAGGAGATGCCCCTTTAACAGCCTGGAGAAGCCAAAGTGGACACCGGTGACCCAGGAGCGCTGGCGAGGACTCTGCGCTCGCCTGCACCGTGTGATCCATTCCCTATGCCCGTCCCCTGTAACCCCTTCCTGCCTGGGAGGCTCCGGCAGCAGCAGAGCAGCAAAACCCTTCCTAAAAAAAGATCTCTCAGTGACTTGGACCAGTCAGAAACTCAGGACAAAGTGTCCTCTGCTGTGCAGCCGGGGGAATAGCAGAGATGAGTCTGTCATTGACTTGTGTGGACTGTAGAATCCCGAGCTCAATAGTAGTAGCTGAACCAGAGGGGTGAAAGGGCTATTTTTAAACAGGCTTAAAATGGGACGATTTTCGCCGTATTTCGCGCGACGCACAAAATACGGGCGAGTACTTCCCAGTTATTACGGTAACAAAACAGTTCTCATAGGGGAAAAGGGATTACGTTCCTCTCCCCGCCGGACAAAGGGTGACGGGAGATAAGGACATGTTCAATTTATTCACGGCTATACGTGCCTGGAAAATAAAAAGTCAAGGGCGGCGAGGGCCGCTGCCCTGCCCCCCCCCCCCCCCCCCCCCCCGAGCACACGCTAATTGGGGGGAAAAAATACATCCCCCAATTACCGTGTGAACATCGCCAAAATGTCAAACTCAGCTCTGCTGCATCTGTATGAATATAGCAACTTTAGACCTCTCACTTTTGCATTGTGTCTACATTAGTCGCATTTAAGCAATGACAAATAGGCTAATATGCTATTTTTTCTTGCTTTTATATAAATATATTGCGTCCAACACATAAAATACACAAGCTATGTAGCAATAAACAGGATGGCATCATATAAACACCTGGCGATGCACAGCTTCAATTGGAAACGTCCATAGTTTTGGATAGTTTTTTCTCCATTGTGGGTACTTAGCCTCAACCTGGGGCTTTTCCTGTTGCGCTCTGGGCACCACACCCATTAGCCGCAGGGGCTAGGTTTACTGTGAGTCGTTTCTTTTTCGTTAAAGGGTTGTCCCCCATCAGGGGTCGCGCCTTTATGTAAAGATCTTTCAAAAACAGGTCACTTTGCAAAAATGCCATTTCCATGTCTACCTATTCCTAGATTCCCTCTTGTAAGGGGGCATCACCCTCAGCACTATAGCTACAACTTGTTCAATGCTCCGAAAGGGTGTCAGTGCTGGTTCATAGCTACAGACCTGTACAATCTCCCATAGGCTGTCATGCTGGTTGCAACTACAGACCGTTCAATCCTCCTGTACGTCGTGCTGGTTTTCAAACGACAGACCTTACAACTCTCCTGATAACTTTGTGTTTGGGTTTCTATAGCGACCGACCTGTCAAACTCTCCGATAAAACCTCAGTGTGGTTGCTTATACAAAAAACCCGTTCAATCCTCCTGATAAGCTGTCATGCTGGTGCTATAGCACAGACCTTTTTCAAAACTCCAATAGGCTGCATGCGGTTCTAAGCAACAGACCCCAAAAATCTCTCCCCGAAAGCTGCAGTGATGGTTGCTAAGCTACAACCCTTTCCAATCTCCCCTATAGGGTCCCGCAATGGTTCTGTCTACAGACCTGTTCACTCTCATGACAGACAGCCCCACTGGATCCAAGCACAACCCGGTGCCCCAGCAGCTCCTCACTGAGGCCATAGAAATGTAATTTGTTTAAAAAATAAATCTGAGCAAACAGGAGTGAAGTATGATGAATGGATGTGATGTGAGAACCCACTTTAATATACGGCATAGTGACTTAAAGTTGCACTACATTAGTCGACCATATTTGGTGGATTGGGTCATCCCCTATAAGATGTCGATAGTTCAGCAAATAGTTGTTTTTTTAGAATTAGTTCTGATCGTCCGTCCATGTGCCCAATCGGAAAATAACATCGAGGATACAAAAAGGTAACTGCCAGAGTGTGGCAAAAAGCACACCCCGATGGAAGCCACACCCCCGAAACAAACCACACCTCCTGTGGAAGCCTCAACCCGCCCCAAGCCACACCCCTGATGGAAGCCCCACCCTGAAATAAGCCACCCTCCGATGGAACCCCACTCGCCCTAATCACACCCCGAGGAAGCCACACCGTGACATAAGCCACACCCCTTGATGGAAGCCAAACCCTGCCCTAAGCCACACCCCTGATGGAAACCTCACCCTGCCCTAAGCCACACCCTGACATAAGCCACACCTCCTGATGGAAGCCACACCCTGACATAAGCCACACCTCCTGAAGGAAGCCACACCCTGACATAAGCCACACCTCCTGATGGAAGCCACACTCTGCCCTAAGTCACACCCCCTGATGGAAACCTCACCCTGCCCTAAGCCACACCCCTGATGGAAGCCACATCCTGATATAAGCCACACCTCCTGATGGAAGCCACACACTGCCCTAAGACACACCCCTTGATGGAAGCCAAACCCTGCCCTAAGCCACACCGCCTGATGGAAGCCACACCCTGATATAAGCCACACCTCCTGATGGAAGCCACACCCTGCCCTAAGCCACACCCCTGATGGAAGCCACACCCTGATATAAGCCACACCTCCTGATGGAAGCCACACCCTGACATAAGCCACACCTCCTGATGGAAGACACACCCTGACATAAGCCACACCTCCTGATGGAAGCCACACCCTGACATAAGCCACACCCTGAAGACACACCTTGACATAAGCCACACCTCCTGATGGAAGCCACACCCTGACATAAGCCACACCTCCTGATGGAAGCCACACCCTGACATAAGCCACACCTCCTGATGGAAGACACACCCTGACATAAGACACACCCTGACATAAGCCACACCATCTGATGGAAGCCTCAACCTGCCCTAAGCCACACCCCTGATGGAAGCCACACCCTGATATAAGCCACACCTCCTGATGGAAGCCACACTCTGCCCTAAGTCACACCCCTTGATGGAAGCCAAACCCTGCCCTAAGCCACACCCCTAATGGAAACCTCACCCTGACATAAGCCACACCTCCTGATGGAAGACACACCCTGACATAAGCCACACGTGAAAGAAGCCACACTCCTTTGAAAGATGAAAAGGTTATTGGGGTATGTTCACACGACGTGTTTGGATCCGATTTTGGATGCCCTATGGCTAAAAGAACATAAACGATAATAGTAGATGACAGATGATAATAGATATGGATGATAATTAAAAGATAATAGATAGATAGATAGAAACAAATTGAGATAGATAAAAAATAGACAGATAGAGATAGATAGATAGATAGATTGATAGTAGATAGATATGAGTAGATAATTATAGATAGACAAATTTTGAGTAGATAGATAGATAGACGATTGAAAGATAGATAAAAAGATAAGAGATAATAGATAGATAGATAGAATGGGGTAGAAGATAGATTGTGATAGATAGATAGATAGATAGATAGATGTGATAGAATGTATAGATAGATAATAGATAGATAGAATGTGATAGATAGATAATAATAGATAGATATGGGATAGAAAGATAGATGATAGTAATAAAATAGAATAATAGATAATATGTGATTGATAGATGAAGATAGATAAAAAATAGAGAAGAGAGATAGATAGATAGATAATAGATAATAGATAGATAGATAGAATGGATAGAGGAATGAAGATTAGATGATAGTAGATAGAAAATATAGATAGATAAAGATATGAATAGATAGATAGATATGGGTAAAAATAAATAGATAATAGATAGAAATTTTTAAAAATAGTAGATAGATAGATAATAGATATAATAGATAGATAGATAATAGATGATAGATATGGATAGAAAATAATAGATAGATATGAATAATAGATAGATAATAATAGCTAGATAGATAGATATAGTAGATAGAAATAAAATATGAATAGATAGAAGATGATAATAGATTTAAAATATAGATGATATGAGATATAGATAGATAGATTATATGGGGTGATAGAAAATAGATAATAATATGAGATAGTAGACAGATAATAATATGAGTAGATATGAGATAGATAGATAATAGAAGATAAGATAGATAGATGATAGATAGAAGCAATAGTAGATAATAGATATGAATAGATAATAGATAATAGATATGAAAAATAATAGAATAGATAATAGTAGATAGATTGATAAATGAGTAGATAATGATAATAATAATAGTAGAAAAATAGATAGTATGAGAAGATAATAATAGATAGATAGGGTAAAAATAGTAGATAATAGATAGATAGATAATAGATATATATGGGATGAAGATAGATAGATAGATAGTAGATAGATATGAATAGCAGATAGATAATGATAGTATAGATAATAGAGATAGTAGATAGATAGATAAAAAGACCCGAAATAAAAATTTTTTAAAATAGGAAATTAAAAACTTGGTAATAAAATAGAAATAATTAATATGAATAAATAGATAATAATAAAAAATAGATAATAAAAAAATTTAAAATTAATAATAATATAATATTTTTAATAATAGATTATATTTATAGTAAATAATAAATTATGAATAATAACAATGATAGATAATAATAATTAATGATTAAAGGTAAAAATTAATAATAATATATAATATATAATAAAAAATTAAATAATAATAATTAATAGAAGTATAATAATGCAGTAATTTAATATGAATAAAAAAAGATTAATAATGATAGATAATAAAATGAAATAATATAATTTAAATAATATGGTGTAATATTAATAATGTGATAATAATAAAATAGAAGGGCCCTATCCCACGAACCCGTACGTTGCACCTTTGTTTTCCAAGTAAGACAGCCCATTTTTGACACAATTTTAATTTCCTCCCCCATGGAGCTGGAATACCACAGAAAAAACACAGGTTTTTCCCCATCCGGGGTTCAAATTATTTTATGACAAGGTAACAATTGCCATTAATATGGGTGCAAACCTAACTTTGCCCAAACCTAAGTAGGGCTGGGCCGCTCTGGTGCATGGAGGTCACTTTTTTGGATCCACCATAGGCTGTGATTGGCGGCTTTCGGATATTCAGGAATGTGTTTTGAATGTTCCTCTAACACATTCCAGGGTTTTCTCATGACTTAAAGCCATCAAAGGGTGAAGGGTAAGGAATTCTGAGTCTTTCCTTCCTAATCTAACCCCGCTCCACACAACCCCCTTCTTTAATGTTCCAAACAGATCCAATTTCTGTTCAATCTGATCCTTGGTGCCCACAACCCCCTTTCCCACAACTCTTGTAAAGGGAAAGGGGCCCGAACAGACCCCACCATACATCCAGGGGGGCACAAGTACCTGGACTAATTCTGCAATTAATTCGTATGTACCTACTCCCCCCAACGACTGTCACCTGAAGGAACACAGTGCTCTCCCCGCGATATGTCAGAGTAACTCCGTGCTAGAATATATCCATTAAGGAGCAAATGGAAATCTCTTAGTTGATTTTCTGCACCAGGAAGATTAAGAAGATATTATCTATATCCACTGCCTCCAAAATGCATCAAAGTTCATGGTGTATTACATTTGTGTAAGTGCCAGTAATTTACCATGTGAGCACAAAATTATCTCATCTATCTATCTATATCATCTATCTATCTATCCTATCTATCCAATCTTCTATTATCTATCTCAATCATATTTATCAATCTATCTTCGTTTTCTCATATCTAACATATCTATCTTTTCTCATATCTATTATCTCATATGTCTTCTATCTTTCTATCTATCATATCTATCTATCTATCTATCTAGTCTCATATCATCTATCTTTCTATTATCTATCTTTTCTATCTATCTAATCCTTTTCCTATCTATCATCATCCATATCTATCTATCTCATATCTATCTATCTATTCCCATATCTATCTATCTATATCTATCTATCTATTAATATCCTATCTATCTAATATCTATCTATCTATCTAACTATCTCATATCTATCTATCTATCTATCTATCTATCTATCTATCTATCTATTAAAATCTATCTATCTATCTATCTATCCATCTTCTATCTATCTATCAATCTATCTATCTATCTATATATCTATCTATCTATCTATCTATCTCATATCTAACCCATATCTACTCTATACTCATTCTAATCTATCTCATATCTATCTATCCCTTTCTATCTATACTACTATCTATCTATCTCATGATCTATTCTTTCTATTCTGATCTTTCAATATATCTATATATCTATCTCATCTATATTATCCATATCTATCTATATCATATCCTATCTATTACCCTAGTCTATCTATCTCATATTATACTATCTATCTCAATATCTTATCTATCAATATCTATCTATTCTATCCTATCTCATATCTATCTCTCTATCTCATCCTATTTTTCTTTCATATCTATCTATCATCCTATCTATCTATC